>CM019148.1:143094679-143119830 GCA_009733165.1 Naja naja
CATCTCCTACAGGCAATTACACAATCACAAAAGAATTCTCCGAGAAGGAAAATGGATGGTGATTCATGAAGAAGTCCCTGAATAATCTATCAGTGAAATAAAATCTCAGAGGAATCTATAAAAAAACAAAAGTAAATTAATAGATTCTGCCCCTGCCCAGATGTAAATTATCATAGAACGGAAAAGAGGAGATGGTTTTTCCTTTTTTTTCAAACTCTAAAAAGGACTTGAAATATAGATGAAAAAATATCAGCTATTAATTTCTTACTTTCAAGTATTAGAAGAACAGAATAATACTGTCAATCAGTATCTACTATATGTTTAATAATATGGATTAACTGTCAATTTAAAAATATTACAATATTACACTATGATATGGTTGATCTTCCCATACAGTGCACACCTTCTAAATACTTTCTGAATGCACTGTACATTAATCTTGTCTACATATGTGTCCATCTTGTGTAATAGTATCTATACATGAAAACAAATATTTTTGTCCTATATAAAATCAAATAACAGCAATAAAGTTGAACTGTTTGTGTTTTGGATTGAACTACCATTTTAACTGCTGCTAGTCTACCAAACAATAAAAGTGAAATATGTTTTCATGTCTTAAGTTCTATTTTATTTTTGTGGCCCGTAAGGAAAGATGAGTGAAGAGAACCTGATTTGTAATCCTGGATAAAACTGTGGAAAATACCTTGGAACAAGAACAAATAATCCAATTCATAAATGAAGCAAAACCATAAATAAGCAAGCAAACAAATGTAGACTGCTCACTGGAAGTACTAATAATGAAGCTAAAGTTAAATTTCTTGTACACATAATGTGAGAACAAGAAAAATTGGAGAAAACTCTGATGCCTGATGCCTTGATTAAAGGCAATTTCATATAAGACAAAGTGGTTAGATATTATCACTAATATTACAAGCACGAACATATAAGAGCACAGAGAAGCAATTTTTGACACACAGTTCTAGCAAAATGCTAAGCATTGTGCCAGGAAGAATTGGAAATGATTAAATGATTGAACAGCAACAATAGAAATTTTGGGAGTTGTTTTTGAAGTTCTTTACAATATTCATAAGTTAGCAGATGATTTAGCATCTGGTAAACCTGTCACTCAATAAATGCATTTATTGAAATTGCAGATATGTCTCTGTTTTGATTCCTAAGAAATGTCAAGCTGGTAAAAGTAGATCTTCTAAAATAATCTTTTTCCCCTTCTTTTTTTAGACCTTACAGTTATGCTCCATATGCTGGAGCTAAAGTAGGCTTCAGAATTAAATTGTCTATGCTGTATTTAGAGATATCCATTACCTGTCAAAGCAAAGCACAGAAAATGTATAAAGTTTGATTTAGTTCTTTGCAGAAAATATCCTTCCACTTTTTGCACAGTTGTTTGTGGGTCATGAAAGTGAGAAAGGAAATTTTCTACACTTTTGGGAGTAGCAGGCAGGGTGAAGTCATTCAGGAGAAGACAAGCAAGTAACTAGCCTTCCCCTCTTTCTTGTATTCTGAAAACACTGTTCTTGTAAAGAAGAAGGTAGCAACAGAAGAGAAGAAGTAACAGAATAATAGGGTTGGAAGGGACCTTGTAGGTCTTCTAGTCCAACCCCCTGCTCAAGCAGGAGAGTCTATACCATTTAGGAAAAATGGTTGTCTACTGTCTTCTTAAAAGCCACCAATGATAGGGCATCCACAACTTCAGAAGGCAAGCCATTCCACTAGTTGATTGTCCTTACTGTTAGGAAGTTTTTCCTTAATTCCAGGTTGCTTCTCTCCTTGATTAGTTTCCATCCATTGTTTTTTGTCTTGCCTTCTGCTGCTTTGGAAAATAGTTGACCCTCTCTTTTCCAAAGCACTAGAAGGCTTCATCTTTTGCTGTTTTTCAGATAAAGTGCAGAGAATGTTTCAAGGTTTTCCCCTCAGCTGAAGTTCTACTATGGACCTCACAATAAAGATCTAAAATTATTCAGAGAGAATTGGAGTGGGGGGGGAGAGGTGAACTAGGCACAGGGTAGGACAAATGGTGAATTAAATACAACAGCTACCTGTTCTGATACTATAGAATGCTTGTAAATACCGGTAGTCTAACATTTGCACAGTGAAAGAATTCAGTCTGTATGGCACTGTCAATGGAAGTACTTAATTTTGTATTTAATCTCATTTAGACAGTTCATAAAAGCTCAGTGTTACCATCGTGTATAGCAAAAACACATGTATCTATATAAAGAACACCAAGGACCACTCAGTTCAACTCTGAGCTATAAATATTCTTTCTATTGTCTTTTTCTCCATAGGTTTAGAAGAAGTCTTAAGGTAAACTTATAGTAACCTTCCAAAATTGAGTGACTTTGGCTACACTCCCCAATCAAAAGTAATCCTCTCTTTCACAAACTTTTGTGATCAAGGTGAGGAGAAAGAAATGCCTGGTTCTTACCTAATTTGAGATAGGAAGGGGTGTGCTGGTCTGCCCCGCTTGTTTTCTGTCCCATGAAGATGCGAAATGAATGCTTACTTTCCATTCTGCTGTATATTTGATAGGATGCTGTTAACTTGAGTATTTTCTAGTCTCATCTTCCACTTTCCTTTATAGCAAGAGTGGAGAAGGGCAAAATTGACTTGTTTGGTCAGAGCAAGGATACTAACTACATTTAATAGTGACTGGAAACTATGGGATTTTTGTGAAAAAGAAAAGAAAAATGAAGTTGTGATTTATGGGTTTGATGCTTAGAAATTTCTATGGAAAAAAAATCATGTTGTAATCTTACAAAGAGAGGAAAAATATAATGTATTTGTAACTGCTGTTAAAAAGATCAGAAGCCTTTCCTTTCCTTTCCTTCCCTCTTGCCTTTTTAAAATTTCTATTGATTGAATCCTTTAAAAATTCTTTAATAAAAATTATCTATTCAATTATCCATCTAAGGACTGGAGAACATGTGGCTTTGTTCATTTCCAGCTAGTCTTAGCCAATATAAAAAACTATCCACATTAACGGAAAGGTGTGTAACCCAACAAAAGGCCAAAAATCTACTTTCTTGTCCAATAATAGGGATGCTATACTACATTAAATAAATGAACAGTGGATTTTCCTTGAAAGATGAAAAAAAAAGAACCATAAATTCTCAGAATGTGCAAAGCAGATGGTATAACAAAGAATGCAGGACACTTGAACTATTAAAGGAAGGTGTTTTTTTTTTCAGATGCATATCAAGTTTTACATCCTCTCAATGTGGAGATAGAAATATTGTATCAGAGAGAAGAAGACACTACCTATTTCTCGGTGAGACCTTATGAAAAAATTACTTACTTGCAAGGTCTGGCCCCCACAAAATAAGCAGGTTTAAACGTGTATAAATTTGAGTGGAGTGAATTTATATTTCTAAAATTGCTCAGCCAAAATGTTAAAAGTCCTTGGTGGCTCAGACTGTTAAATGCCTGCTCTTAAGATCCAGCTGTCTACAATTACTGTAGGCTCGAATCCCACCAGGCTCAAGGTTGACTCAGCCTTCCATCCTCTCGGGTAGGTAAATTGAGGACCCAAGATTGTTGCGGGCAATAAGCTGACTTTGTAAAAATGCTGCTTAGTAATAAGCAGGCATATACAATGGAATGAAGGCTATTGCTGAGCGCATTGGGTTGTGCTCAAAATTGTAAGCACGCCCTGAGTCTTCGGAGAAGGGCGGCATATAAATGTAATTTTAAAAAAAAGTATATAAGTATATCCTTGGCGACCTGTTCAGATTTTCATTGTTCTGTAGATAGCAGATTTTGTTAAGAATCACATTCTGCATTTGTGTTGACTGTCAGAAGCTGCAGCAGCACATGAAAGGCAGGACTTTTGCCCAGTGAATTCTTTCCCATGTGATTTTACAGCAGCTGACAGAAAAAGCAAGCCTTACACAGAAAGGAAAGCAGCACATAAAGTTTGGGGCTGCTTGGTTTCTTCTTTCAAAAACAGGTGATTCATTCCATTAAGTCAGAAGTGGGGAATTGTGGCTCCTTTATAACTGGTGCACTTCAACTCCCAGAATTCCTGACCCAGCCATGGGAATTCTGGGAGTTGAAGTCCACAAGTCATAAAGGGGCCATAGTTTCCCCACCCCTGCATTAAATGCCCCTTGGGAAATTTGAAGTGTGCTCATAGATCAAATAGTCACCATATGTGAGGAATATGGAGGAATTTTTCAAACTCAAATTTAGCAGCAGTTTTGTTCTTTATTCGTTACATGTGGCTTGCTTGTTAAGTTTTCACTGTTTGCCTTCTATGGTTGCTTCAGGAAAGGAAGCCATACAGAATTGGCAGGAACGGCTTTGTCTCAATCATTTATGTTTTGTGATTCTAAAGCCTTTGAGGGGGTACTACCCCTTATTGAGGTAGTCCTTGACTTACAAGCACAATTGAGCCCAAAATTTCCATTGCTAAGCAAGACCATTGTTAAGTGAGTTTTGCCCCATTTTACAACTTACAAATTACCAAAAAATAACAAAAAATAACAGCATAAAAACATCTTTCTCAAACACCAGTCTAACCAGTTGGTTGAACCTCTTTTTTTCTTTTCTTTTTTACAAAACTTCTTTTCCTGTAGGGTGTCATTAATGGCAGAAACAAGCACTACTACCAAACTGAGACCACATAATAATACAGTAAAATTAATCTTACTTTAAGAATCACACAATCGCACGACCCAGACCCACAGCAGCAGCTCAGCAGGATTACAAATAGTTCTGGTACATTTTGAAATCATCCTATCTAAAACTCTGGTTCATGTCTCTTTTATTCTGGGGTCTGCTATCATCCAAAGACCTTGTTGAATCTAATAGATCAATAGCCTATTTTTTTTCTGCCCACAATAGAAAGAGAAGAAAATAATTGGGAAATCATAACAGATTAGAATAATGTTTATGGGGTTTGGAAAAAACAGTCATTTCTCCTTGGACCTTGTTCTCAGAGTTACTTAGACCATATTTAAATGCCACTGTATCAATTCTGCATTTCCTAATCTAGTGTCGTCTTGAAAAAACTTTCTCAGACAGACAAGAAGATGTAAATCAATCTTCACCAGCCTAGGCTGCCCTCTAGCAGTACTAGACTCCACAGCCAATGAATGGCAGAGTATGAGATGATAATTGATGGTCATCACACAACAAAGCAGTTAGTGGCATATTTAATATTGTAAGATCGAGGAGGAGGAGGAGGAGGAGGAGGAGGAGGAGGAGGAGGAGGAAGGGGAAAGGGGAAAGGGGAAAGTGGAAAGTGGAAAGGAGAAAAGAGAAAGGAGAAAGGAGAAAGGAGAAGGAGAAGCACCTGCTCAGTGTTGGCAATTTCTTGGTTAACTCCATGCAATTTTCTTGGAACAAGTATGGAAATGGTTTGCAATTATATCCATTCAAGGCTACAGTCATGTTATTCGTCTGTAATCTCAATCTGTTGATTAACACATTCACATATTTTCCAAAGAGAGCAATAATAATTAGTGATTTACAAAAGTGTTTTTTAATGTATGGATTTTTCGATTATTTTATCATATTTTTCTATGAGGTCAATGCCATTCCCCTGCCAAAGTTGTGTGTATAATTACATGGATTGTGTGTATATGTTTACTTCTCTTCTGTCATGTTATCATATGTTAAATAATAATAATTGTCATAAATGCATGCTGTACATCAGCTGTAAGACAGATTTTATCAGTCTATCATCCCCACCTCTATAACTGTCTGGTGTGGTTCTGCAACCCAACAGGACAGACACAGACTTCAGAGAGTAATTAGGGCTGCAGAAAAAACAATTACTTCCCACCTGCCTTCAATCGAGGACCTGTGTATTGCACGAGTCAAAAAGAGGGCTGTGAAAATATTTACAGACCCCTCACATCCTGGACATAAACTGTTTCAACTCCCCTCAAAACAACGCTATAGAGCACTGCACACTAGAACAACTAGACACAAGGAGAGTTTTCCCCCGAAAGCCATCACTCTGCTAAACAAATAATTCCCTCAACACTGTTCAACTATTACAAAGTCTGCACTACTATTACTGTTAATCTTCTCATCACTCCTTATCACCCATCCCCTCCCACTTGTGACTGTATGACTGTAACTTTGTCGCTTGTATTCTTACGATTTATACTGACTGTTTCCTAGTATGATTTGATTGCTGATTGTATCCTATGACTATCATTAAGTGTTGTACCTTATGATTCTTAATTCTTAACGAATGTATCTTTTCTTTTATGTATACTGAGAGTATTTACATCAAGACAAATTCCTTGTGTGTCCAATCACACTTGGCCAATAAACCTATTCTATTTCTATTTCTATTTCTATTATTACAGAATTTCACTTAAAACAAGCAGAAGTTTTGTGAGAATGAGAACAAACTCGCTCCCCCAGCAGCCCTTCCTTTCCCTCCTTCAGTAAATTGCTGCAGAGATTTATCAGAAGGTGCTGCCAGAAATAACAGAGTGATATGTACCTTGCACTTTGTAGTGTAATTATATTATCAAACATCATTCAAATAATTGAATGCTATGTGCTAAGTCATGTGATTATATTATGAAACTCAGTAGTTAAATATAAGCATAATTATCTTGAGAATTTCAATTTGCAACAATATACTATACCTTTTCATTTTTGCTTTATTTGATAAACACACAAATAGACATATGAAAATACTGCAATGTATTTTCCTGAAGTCAATCAATTTGTTTAATAGCTGACATGAACACAAACCGCTGGATTATACCATGCATTATCCTGAAAGGAGATTGAAACCACCATCAATCATTTATCCTACATTCTCTTGTTACATGAAGTTCTGTGCTACCTGCCCCATTCAAAAGTATATGGATGCACAGTATTTAGCTGATTCTTGTGGTTCCGCATATACAGACCTTCTTCAACTTATCATTTGTGATCATCAAAAATCCTTGTATCTCTAGTTAGTTTTTATTCTGCTTTTCTATAAGAATTAGGGCTGGTTCTGAAAGGTTAATAATTTATGGACTTGCATATGGATAAGGGATGGATAAGAGATTTAAAAAAACCCTTCTTAAACATTTATTTAAAACTTCTTTCACTAAAGATTGAAGAAAGGGTCTGGGGGCTAAATCATATGATGTACTTGAGGGGCTGTCACAAAGAAGAGGGTATTGACTTATTCTCTAAGGTACTAAGAAGTAACGGGTGGAGGCTTGTCAAAGAGAGATCCAACCTAGAAGTAAGGAGAAATTTTCTGATAATGAGAGCAGTTATCAATATAATAGCTTGCTTCCAGGGTTGTGGCTGCTCCATCATTGGAGATTTTCAAGAATAGACTGGACAATAATTTGACTGTGATAGTATAAGGCTCCTGCCTTGAGCAAGGGGTTGGCCTAGAAGCTCTCATAGATCCTTCCAGACCTGTGATTCTATAAACCCACCTGGTGTTTTCAGACTTGTCAATCCAAAGATTATTAACAGCTGAAAAGCAGTTAGCAAGGAATTTCAGGAAGTGTTTAGAAAAGGAAGGATGTGAATCCATTGTCCTTTGAAAGATACCAATTATGGTTTGAGCAAGATGGCTATTCCCTCATCTCCCAGAGTTGTAAACCCACCAGAAGCCACTGTCTTGCAGTCTCCTCTCAAGCAGCAACTGTTTGGAGCACTTATGGGTAATCTCAAGTCCTCTCCTAGTTTGGAGAGAAATTAGGAAGAGTTACTCAGCACCTATTCATTCCACCACAGTTGTCATCTCTGCTAAAAGATATCTCTCACTTGTGGGGTCTCACTTGTGGGGTCCCTCAGGGGTCGGTTCTCTCACCCCTCCTGTTCAACATCTATATGAAGCCGCTGGGCGAGATCATCCGTGGCTTTGGGGTGAAGTATCATCAGTATGCTGATGATACACAGTTATACATCTCCACCCCAGGTCACATCAGTGATGCCCTCTCCATGGTATCCCATTGTCTGGATGCGGTATGGATCTGGATGGACAGGAACATGCTTCGGCTCAATCCAGCCAAGACAGAGTGGCTGTGCATACCAACATCTCGGTCCAGTCAGGAGATTCCATCTTTGGTCATGGGGGGAGAGGTGTTGCCCCTCGTGGGCAGGGCACGGAACTTGGGGGTCCTCCTGGACTCATGGCTCAGGATGGAGGAGCAGGTGGGGGCTGTGGCCAGGGGGGCATTTGCCCAGGTTTGGCTGGTTCACCAGCTGTGCCCATATCTGGACCAAGATGCCCTGTGCACTGTCACTCAGGCACTTGTTACCTCCTGGCTCGACTACTGCAATGCTCTCTATTTAGGACTGCCCTTGCATCCAGAGGCTTCAGCTGGTGCAGAATGTGGCTGCGTGGGTTGTGATGGGAGCTTCCAGGTACTCCCATGTTACACCCCTCCTGCATGAGCTGCATTGGCTACCGTTGCCCCTCGGATGAGATTCAAGGTCTTAGTATTAACATGTCCTTCAAGACATGGATCCGGGTTATTTACGGGAGCGTCCACTGCCAGCATCGAATACCAACCGCCCTGTACAAACGCACAGGCAGGGACTTCTCGGGGTGCCGTCTGCACTCAGTGTCGGTTGGCGGTATCCTGGGAAGGGCCTACTCTGTAGCAGCTCCCGCTCTGGAACCAACTGCCTCTGGGGTCTGCCTGGCCCTGACCTCCGCACCCTTGTCATGACCTAAAAACCTGGTTGTTTGAACAGGCTGTGCTGTGCTGACTCCTTGGGGAATGAGTTTCTTATTTATTACGGGTTTTTTAGTCTAATTTGGCTTGTTATAATTTAATTCCATTTTAGCTAATTTAACTTATTGTATTGTTTTATCTGTGAGCCATCCCAAGTCCTTTTGGAGAGGCTACATACAAGTCTAATAAATAAATAAATAAATAAATAAATAAATAAATAAATAAATCATTTCTTCACCATAAATTCACTATTTCTTCTCCAGAAGTAGCTTTTTAAAAAATTCTCAACCAAAATTAGGGGTTTGACTTCAGATCTATAATCCATCTATCCATTGGGGCTAATAATGTCTTACTTTTGATGCTCAGAAATTCCAAATTCATTCCTTGCAGAGTCTGAAACCCCTTATCTACTGCTCTTGTATCAGCAGAACAATTCCCCAGTTTACCTACCAAATAGTTTGATTATGATGATATTCCTGGGAAAGAAAACTCACAAACCTTGTGACTGTGCTCTGAACCTGGTGACTCAGGACCTCTGGTGGTGCAGTGGTTTGAATGCATGTTGCAGGCTGACTCTGCCCACAGTCTTGAGTTCGATCCTGACTGGTTCAAGGTTGACTCAATCTTCTATCCTTTTGAGGTCAGTAAAATGAGGACCCAGATTGTTGGGGGCAACTGTAAATTGTTGACAATGTAAATTGCCCAGAGAGTGCTGTAAAGCACTGTGGGATGGTACATAAGTGCTACAATACTAATATCCCATTAAAAGAACTAGCTTGTCTGAGTGAGATAACAACTTTCAGAATGGGAGGAGAGGAGAGGAACCATTCTACTTGTATATTGGTTCCTTGTTAATGTTTAATGTTTGATGTTTTTATATTTTTGTTTTTATGATCTTGTAAGCCACTCAGTGTCACTTGACAGTGAGATGGTCCACATATAAATTTAATGAATTAATAAATATACCCATGCAAATTAAAACCTTTGTTTTAAATGTGACACTTACTGTTTCTATGTACATCAATAGAATCAATAGGAAATTCATCAAGGTTATCTCACTAAGAGGTGGGATTTAAAAAAAATTACTACTGGTTCTGTGGGCATGGCTTGGTGGGTGTGGTGTGGTGGGCGTGGCTTGATGGGCATGGCAGGGGAAGGATACTTGAAAATCTCCATTCCCTCCCCACTCCTGGGGGAAGGTTACTGCAAAATCTCCATTCCCTCCCCACCCCACTAACCTGCTTTCCAGCTCCGTTCTCCTGTGCAGGGCAACAAAAGAAGACCCAGCTGATCAGCTGGGACTTGGGAGGCAGAGAATAGATGGGGACAGGGCCAGTCAGAGGTGGTATTTGCCGGTTCTCCGAACTACTCAATATTTCCACTACTGGTTCTCCAGAATACCACTTCATATAATTCATCTCATCAGGTCTTAATTCCAAAGTCTTAGTGACAGACTTTGGAATTAAGAACTGATGAGATGAATTAAATTTTTGGTAATGAACAGATACATAGCTATTTTGCTCTGAGATCATCCAATAATTTTGCAGAAGTTTTGTTTTGTACACAGTGCTTTGTGTTCCCAATAATACACACTGTATGAGAGCTGATTATATAAAAACAGATGCTTATTACAGAGACTATGTTGTCTGCTGTCTTTCTTGATGCAGTTAATTTGCTGTGCAATCTAGGAACCTCGTGAGATCTCCAGGCCAAGATACCTAAGTCAAGGAAAACATCAAAACATTTCCTTTTGTTCAATATAGTTTTGCAGAGCTCGAATGGACTGAAAAAAACAACCATTCTGTTCAGTGCAATTATACTAAAATAAGAAATGCTCTTTAAAATCAAACGCATGTGAGAAACTCATCAGGACTACTTTCCATTATAAAGAAGGAAATAATTCAAATTCAAGCAGAACTTTGTTTAATTAAAACTAAACTTAAACAAACTACAGTTCCAACTTCATCCAATATTAGCCAGGCAGATTGCAGCTCATCCTGCCAGTAAAGGCTTTTATTTTAAAAATGCAGGAAACGCTTTATTTTAAAATGTCCAAACTTTTAGGAAAGTTTAAATGAATAGGAGATTCAGTGCTGTCCTATAATGGACTACTTCCTTTTATCCTGTCCCAGGACCAGGATTTCTGTTGAAAATAAAAACAGAATCATGTATTTCAGGAACACAGTGAACTGAATTTGGTGGAGGTAACTTATGTCTTTGAATTTTGCAACATTCATATATCAGTTACCTAGAATTGTCTCATGATCATTAGCACACTACAAATATAACATCAGGACAATGTACATCCATGTTCGCAGCTGCCAAAATACTTATGACATTTCATTAAAGTGTTGAAATCCACTTGAATCTCTTCTTTTAAATAACCATTTTTTAAATGGGCCAAGTCTTAGATCATCAGATTTCACACAATTTCCACGTTCTTGCCTGATGCGGTCACGTTTTAGTGTAAGGTCATAATATTTTGAAGAGAGGATCCTCATTGATACCTTGCATACTTTGGCAAACTCATGAGATTTTTGCCCATTATTTATCCTTGGTATTTTTAGCATACTGTGCTTGATATAGTAAGCAACATGATTCTTCATTCATAAACAATATTTCCCACAGGTCAGAGGTTAGGTCATGAAGAACTGACCTTCAATCACTGCCTAGGATACATGGCTGAATGAAAAGTTAACCTTATGAGTCTATGAATCCATATAAATAGCCCTCCAGTTGTTGGACTACAACTCCCACAATTTCCACCCAGCATGATGTAACACATGACAACAATTTAGGAAAGACTTTTTGTTTCTAACTACTACATCCTTATTAGATTGAGTACTTACCTACCTAGAGTAGCGGTCCCCAATCTTTCCAGCTCTGTAGCGGCAATGGCAGGGGGGAGAGGGGGAGATGATTTCCCGCATACATGCCTCTTGCACAAATGGAGCTTCATGTGCTTACCAGCCACTTTCAAGGCCTGGTTCCCAGTGGACCATGGACTACTACTGGTCCATGGCCCGGGGGAATTGGGGACCCCTTACCTATAGGATTACACTTCTGGAGAAAGGAAAAACAAACTTAATTTTCCATAATAGTATAGAAGTATAGTATAGAAGAAGTATAGTATAGGAGAAGTACAGACTGTGCACTGAAGTAGTTGACAGAGCAAAGCAAGAAGCTGTAAGGTGCATGTGGCTGTGGGAGGGGGAAATCAAACTTAAAGAAGTAACCATCAACAACAAATACCCTAAGGGAACCAGAGTTACATTCCAAGAATGGTTTTCCTTGTTGTAAATTATGACTTCAGATATTCTAATAATTTATTAATTTTAATCAGTTATTTATAGCTAGTGTTATTTTCATCAGTGACAAGTGATACCTTTCCAGAGTATTTAATTAAAGGTCTTTAATTATTTCAGAGTTCATGATACTATCTTATTCCTGGATTCTCAGATAGAATATTAGAAGGAATACATTCACATAATCAGTGTCTTTCTGTCTAAAATAAAAATTCTGAATGCTGTTTTATGAAAAGCATTGCCTTTTCTTTAAAATGGCTGACCACGGGCTAAATAAATTCAGAATTAACAACATTAAGTAATTTTATACTTTAGATGTTCTAGTTTGTTATCCTCTTCTCAAGTAACTTTATCCCTCCATAAAATATTTCTGAATGGGTAAAAAGCTAATTAGTGACAAACTACTTAATGTAAAGTGTTTTTAATTTTTTTTTGTTTCACTTTGGAAATGAACTTAGGTATTGAAAAGCTGGTGCTAATCAGTGGAACACTCACCAAGATTCAGTAGACTGTGGAGTAGGGATCTAGACCACAAAAGTTAAAAAAAAATACAACTCAGTTAATTATATTGAATTAATGCACAAAGTGACATGTAGCATATTTCAAGTGGTACAAAATTATAATCAAAACAGAAAATATATTTACCCAAAGATGATGCCTTTCTGCATTATAAACGATACCTTCAGCTAAAGCAATAATGAGTTCTCTAGTCCTTAAGTAAAAGTGGACCTTTTCCAGTAAATTTTGTGCAAGGTTTTGAAAGTAACTGTTAGGTTTGCATGAAGAGTCGGACGCGAAGTGCTTCAGTGAAGAGTTTATTAGTGACTACAGCTCATAACAGACCCGATTTGGCTGGTCTGTGGCTGCTACTTATAGCCAGCAGCCGCAGTTGCCAGCCAATCAGAGTGCAGGGTTTTCCCGCACTTTTTAAACCAATCATTTCTGACATTTTACAAGAACAGTTCAAACTTAACCAATGACATTCAAACCTGCATACATAACACCCCTCCCCACTAGGTTCAGTCCATACTCAAACCCCAACCTATCTAATGTATTCTTTTAAATAGGTGGGGCTCTTACGTGTACGTTGAGACCTTTGTGGTTCAGAAGTTTTAACGTTCTCACCCAGTGAGAGGGGAAATGTGTCTGTTGACATTTCCCTAGTTGGACTTCCTCTGAAAGAAGACCCTGTTTGATTGTTAGAATCTGGTCTCTCCTCCCAACCCATCTCCAGCCCAATGTCAGCACCCAAGTCAGGTAGTGATGTGCAATCTTCTACTTGTAAGGATGGATTTTGGCATTGTGGCAGGTTTTGGGATGGTTCCTGTCATAATGGCTCATTACACATGGGGTTGATTCTTGCTTGCTGATTTTCCTCCTGTTCCTCCGCTTCCCCCTAGAATTGACATCAGGTGAGGGAGCTAGAGAGGAACAAGTGCGATGTTCCTGAGAGAACCTGGATCTAAGTTGATCAATGTGCCTGCTCCAGAGGAGTCCATCCTCTGTTTGCACCCTATAAGAACGAGGGCCTGTGATCTGAGTTATCTCAGCAGGAATCCACAAAGGTTCACCTATAAGGTTCTTAGCATAAACAGAATCACCCACACTGAATGTGCGAACTTTGGAAGTGGAATCTAGTGGAGCGTTGGGTGCGTAAGTGGGATGAAGGCAGTCAAGGGAAGACCTAAGTTTCCTACCCATCAACAACTCTGCTGGGGATAAGTTATTAGATGGGTTAGGAGTGATGTGCTGAACACTGAGAAGTTTTTCAACTTTCTCAGTGATGTCCCCAGGACCCAGTTGCTGAAGCTTCTCCTTGGTAAAACGTACCATGCGTTCAGCCCGGCCATTAGCCGAAGGGTGCCCAGGGGCAGTAAGGGCATGTCTGATACCCTGTTGTGCTAAATAGGATTCAAAAAGGTTGGATGTAAATTGAGGGCCATTGTCAGAGACAAGAACATCAGGTAACCCATGGGTTACAAACAGTTTTTTGAGCTGTTTGATGACAGCATCAGTTGTGGTGGATGCCATAGGGATTACCTCTAGCCATTTGGAATATGCATCTACTATAATAAGAAAATCAATAGCAAAATCAATGTGAATCCTGGACCACGGGCCCCTAGGACATTCCCATTCCTGTGTGGGGGCGAGAGGTGGTGCAGGCCTGACTACCTGACAGTTGGGACAAGATGCAACCCAGTTTTCAACCATTTTGTCAATACCTGGCCACCATACATAACTCCTGGCCAATCCCTTCATCCTTACAATACCAGGATGACCCTCATGTAACATTTCCAAAACCTCTCTTTGCAGTTTTGCAGGAATAACCACCCTGTTACCCCACAAAATACATCCTCTTAATACAGATAATTCAGTTTGCCTGGATTTAAAAGGTTGGGCAAGGTGAGGTAGATCTTGAAGAGGCCAACCTTTCTTAATCCAGCCTATAACAGGAGCCAACACAGTGTCTTTGGCAGTCTCTCTGGCAATTTCAGCAGCATGAACTGGAAGCTTGGCAACAGTTTCTAGGAAAAGGTGTGTGTTTCAGGTTCAAAGTCCTCCTTGTGGCAAGGAAGTGGGCAACGACTCAGTGCATCAGCATGTCCAATGTCCTTGCCAGGCTTGTGGATAAGTTTGTATGAATAAGCAGCAAGAAATTCAGTCCACCTCAGCATTCTGGGTGACAGGATAATAGGTGTAGGCTTGTCTCCTGCCACAATGCCTAACAAAGGTTTGTGATCTGTAACAATGGTAATGTTCTCCCATACAGATATTCATGAAATTTCTTAACAGCTGCAACAACTGCCAATGCCTCCTTCTCCAATTGGCTGTAATTCCTCTCTGCTTTGGTCAAAGTGCGTGAGTAAAATGCAATAGGGGCTTCTCTCCCACTGGGAAGCCTGTGGCTCAAAACACCCCCCACTCCAAAAGGGGATGCATCACAAGTCAGTGCAACAGGCAAATTCTCAGAGAACTGTATCAGTACAGCATCAGACGTGATTAGTCTTTTAATACTGTTAAATGCTGATTGTTCCTTCCTGCCCCAGACCCAAACAGACTTTTTATCAAGTAATCTGTGCAATGGTTCAGCAATGGTTGCCTTCTGAGGTAGGAACATGTGATAAAAGTTAATGAGTCCAAGGAAAGCTTGCAAATCTGTTTTGCATTTAGGTCTAGGGGCTTCTTTGATTGCTTTAACCTTGGCATCTGTAGGGTGGATGCCATGCTTGTCAATCATGTAGCCCAGGAACTCAACCTTGTCAGTTTTAAGAGTGCATTTTCTTCCTTGACTCTTAACCCCGCTTTCCTGAATCTGGTAAGGACTTCTCTGAGTCTTTCTTGTAACTGAGTGTCATTTTCAGCAGAGATTAACACATCATCAAAGTAAGGCACTACCCTGGCAGTCCTTGGAGCATTCTTTCCATAAGGCTTTGAAAGATGCCTGGTGCCACGCTTACTCCAAATTGTAACCTTTACATTTGAAAGCACCTCTATGAGTCACAATGGTTTGGGCCTCTGCAGTGGCATCATCAACTGTTAGTTGTTGATATGCCTGGGCCAGATCCAATTTGGCAAAGACTGTACCCCTGCCAAGTGAATGTAACAGATGATGCACCACTGGAACTGGATATGCGCTCTGCTGCAGCACATGGTTCAGTGTCCCCTTATAGTCTCCACAGATTCTTACTGACCCATCAGTCTTGACTGGTGTGACTATGGGTGTCTCCCATCTGGAGTGGTCAGTGGGCTCTAAAACCCCTTGAGCTATTAATTTGTCTAATTGTGCATCAATTTTTCCTTTAAAGCAAATGGGACCCTTCTGGGCTTTAAACGAATTGGGGGCACCTTGGGTCTAGGTTGAAAGTGATAGGGGTCCCCATATACTTGCCCAATCCTTCGCTGAAGACCTCTGGAAACTCAGACTTCAAGGCCTCCTCCCATTCAGAGTTGCTCATGTGATTGATGCCAGTCACCTCGATGCCTAGTGGATTGAACCACTCAAGTCCCAGCAAGCTTGGGCATCCTTGTCCACGATGGTCAGGGGCAAACGTTTGTGTGGCCTTTAAACTTCACGTTGAATTCTCTTGTTCCAACTACTGGAATCTTGTTCCCTTGGTAGTCTTTAAGAGTCAGTGCTTGCTTCTGGAAATGTTTCTTCTGAATGTTGGGAAGTAGCCTGTGAATAGTGTCCCATGACACCATAGATAAATAGGAGCCTGAGTCCACTTCCATTTGGCAAGGCCTTCCTTCAATGAATACCTTCACATGTACTTTTCTGCTTCTCAAGGGTGAAGAATGACCAATGGTGACTGTTTGATGAGTTTCATTCTTCCCATTTGCTTCTGAGTTGCCCCATTTTCACTGAAGTTGTTGGGCTTGAATTCTTTCTCAGGAAATTTCTTCCTACTAGGTGGAGTTCTGGATGATTTGCAGACTCTTGCTAGGTGACCTCTTTTCTCACAACGTAGGCAGATGGTGTCTAAAACTTGCATTCAGTGCGGGTGGCCCCCACAGCCTCTGCAATAAAATTCTTGCCTCTTTTTTCCAAGGTCTTTCCTTTTCTTCTCCATTCTGAGTCTATAAATTCCTTCCTCCACCTCACTACAGTCTGAATCAGAATCTATTTGCTCGAATGGGTTGTTGTGGACTTTTCCACATCAGAATGGCTTGAGGCCTTGTTAATTTTCTTCATGGCTGCTGCTGAGGACTTGGTTGCTTCCGCTGAAACAGCTTCCTCTATGGCCTCCTTAAACGGATCTTAGGTTTCATTAGTAATTTGCTCTGTAAGACCTTATCTTTAAGGCCTAGAACAAACTGATCATGCATGGCCTCTTCTAAGTTGGTAAACTCACAAGCACCCACAATGTCCCTTAAACTTGCCATGAAGTCGTTAACATTTTCGCTTTCCCCTTGATCCCAACGATAAAATTCGTGTCTCTTAATGAGGCACGATACTTGTGGGGCGTAATGGGCTCTTAAAAGGTTTTCTAAATCTGGCCATTCCATTACCTTCAAGTCTGCAGCTCCTGCCAATGCCTTCGCCATCTTGAAGACTGCTGGACCGAAGTGCGTGAGAAATACTGCCCTCTTCCACTTCTCAGGGATGTCGGCGAGGTCATTTCCTTCCAAATACATTTGGAAGCGATCCGCATGTGATTCCCAGTCTTCTGCCACCGGATCAAATGGGGCTGGGGGGGGTGTTCAGCGCAGCCATCTCGCTCTTCTGCTTGTCTTCCGTGTCGTCTCTTCTTCAGGGGAATCCCATCCTCGTCGCCAGTGTTAGGTTTGCATGAAGAGTCGGATGCAAAGAGCTTCAGTGAAGAGTTTATTAAGTGACTACAGCTCGAATGGACCCGACTTGGCTGGGCTACGGCTGCTTCTTATAGCCAGCAGCCGTAGTTGCCAGCCAATCAGAGTGCAGAGTTTTCCCGCACTATTTAAACCAATTCTATTTGACATTTTACAAGAACAATTCAAACTAAACCAATGACATTCAAACCTACATACATAACAGTAACAAAATGACCTAGTTGCTCATTTGCCTTCTTCCTTTAGATTCATATAACAAGGTGCGATACTGGTGGTTTTGAGGAAATCTCTCTTGTTTCTCTTTTGTTACCTTCCTGTTGATATGTTTTTGCCCATCCCCCATCGGATTTTATACTGTTTTTTTCACTGCATGATATTCGCTATTTATTCTTTTTTATGAGCACATTTATGGCTTTTGTGCTTTGATGCTAACCTAGTCATATAGTCCTTGCGTAGCAGGAAATGATGAAGTCCTGACTTTCCCCGGAGTCCCTGAAACTCTTATTTGGCTGTCCCCAAGAGAATGCAATCAATTTGGCAAGATTTTTGCAAATAGGTGAGCAACAATAAAGAAGCAACTCTGATCAGCTCAGAATTCTTTACAACAGGGGATAGGAAACATCTACATTCTAGAAACTTAAAAACATCAAACTATGTTTTGTTTTCTTTCTTTCTTTCCTTCCTTCCTTCCTTCCTTCCCTTCTTCTCTCTCTCTCTCTCTCTCCTTTCCGTCCTTCCTTCCCTCCTCCCTCCTACCTGCAATACCAAGTTAAACTATTTCTATATGTTTTCTCTCTGCATATGTCTTTGCTCCTACTTTTAGCTAGTCAGCCATTTGGTTGGAACTTAATATCTTAACCATAGATCTGGTAATATAACACCCATTATTGCTTCTTTACTTTTGTTACAAGCATGCACAGTTATTAGTAATTTGGATTGGTGTTAGTTTATTGAAGTATTGACTTCCCTTATTTTATGCTACAGTTACATTCCTTCAAAACCTTGCATAAAACAAATTCACAAAATAAGATGCTGAACCAGTGAAAGAAAGGAGGTTGTGGGGCATGGTGTTAAAAGTTGTAAATACAAATACAAATACACCCAAATTTATGTTGTCATAAATGATTACAGCCTTTTGCTGAAACACTATATTACTCCAACATATTTTCGGCATCTCGTGTTTGATGTAAGTATCCCCCCCCCCAGCTTTTTCTGCAGCTAGAATTCTAATGTGGCTATTATGGCAGGAAAAGTGATAGAACTAAGAGGTCTGTAAGGGCGGCATAAATGTACCATCGTGCCTACCATCCCTGTCCTATTGTCCCCATTTATTCATGCCTATTTCCTGTATTCTTACTCATATTTATACTTATATCTATTATCTTGTAAGCGATTGACAAATCAAATCAAATAAATAAACAAACAAATATATCACAGCACTATGCATTTTATCATCATTCTTTGTTTTGCTACAGAGAGTAGATTGCCCAGTTAAAAGGTCATTCTAGAGCTTGGGATCCTTCATTAGTTCCAGTACAATGTAATTCAACTTTGTTTCTAAAATTGGAGAGGTTCCTTTTCCATTTCCTTTTGGACAAGATGTTTGATCCTATAGAAATGCTAGTAGTTATTGCAGATAAAAAAATAAGGGGGAGACGGGGTGCCAAACTAGAGCAGCTGCATCACATGATGGGGAATGCATGACTGACAACATAAAGGGGTTTTGGAAGGAAATGGGATAGAAACTGGTGCTGAGTTGCAAGAGAGAGGAATGAAGAGAGAAATCAGCACTGAGCTGTTGGTATGAAGGAAGAGATCCAGAAAAGAGTCTATTTAAATCTTTAGAGCATTTTTTTTAATTACATTTATATGCTGCCCTGCTCCGAAGACTCAGGGAGGCTTACAATTTTTGGGATACAACCTCATGCGCTCAGCAATAGCCTTCATTCCATTGTATATGCCTGCTTATTATTACTAAGCGGCATTTTTACAAAGTCAGCTTATTGCCCCCAACAATCTTGGGTCCTCAATTTACCTATCCCGGGAGGATGGAAGGCTGAGTCAACCTTGAGCCTGGTGGGATTCGAGACTGCAGTAATTGCAGGCAGCTGGAATTAAGTGCTAGGCATTTAACAGCCTGCACCACCAAGGTGCAGTTATGCGATAGTTATACAGAATGTGCTTCTGTCTGGGAAGATTCTGTCTACAGGCAGATAGCAATATAACTCTACTTTGAGCAATTCATTGTGTCATTTTTGGTTTGTCTGACAAGAAGTCTTGACATATTTCTAGACACCAATTGACTATGCTGGCAGAAATCATATAAAAGTGATTTTTTTTCCTTCAGAAAACAAATTCTTGGACCAAAATTATCAATTGCATAATAGCAAATCTGATAAGGTTACTTCAGACAAGAAAGGGTGGGAAACCGATATAGAACTTTTCCAAGCATTCTGTGCTGAAGATTTTTTATTTTTATGAAGAATTGATTATGGAAGAAGTGAAACTTCTGCCCGAAAATAACATTTTAGAAAGACTTTGTCTTAAAAATTGGGATCATCCATGTTTTTGGCACAAGTACTGTATATGCATTGCTTAATTGGATACTTTATTGTAACAAGAGACTGAGGTTGCTTACCAGATAGATAATATTTCTTATGTATAATAAACATTGAAAAACTGGATATGTATAGTCTTCTAAAATGCTATTCAAATAATTTGAATTATCCATGAAGCAGTTTGTCCTGAGACAAGGGGGGGGAAGCAAACTTTAAATACTGTTATATGTTTTTGTATGACTTTAGAATGCTATCACATGTTAAAATCATCTGTTGGCATAAAAGTAGTTTTTCTGATAAACATTATGTGTAAATTATCATATAATTGGGAAAATAAAATTGACAAGTGACTAGATTCAACAGAACCGTTTTCCACATTTTTAAAAAGCTCTGCTAATAATCTTCCAAAAAGACAAGGATTACTTTCAGCAAAGCTTGAGACTTAAAGCATAGCATTTAAGGGTTTTTGTGCATTTGTATACATGCAAAATGTATATAAGCATACATACTGTGTACTGACATTGATTTCAGCTATAAGATGTCTTCATTACAAAAGTTCACTAGACAAAATATTTGTGAGCTAACACTCCATGCTTGGAGTATGATTCTTGTTTACAGGCTTAGTAATTATTAGAGGTATTGCTATTTATGTTTGTCTTTCAGCTTCCGTTGTCAGGAAAAGCAGTACAAGAACTTTTGCTTTAAATTATATACCTTAGCACAAGTTATAAAGTGGAACATCACCCAGGATGCAACCCACCCACCCCCAAAAGAAAGAAATCTGGAGCAGAGAATTTATATTTATTATTATTATTATTATTTATTTAGATTATGCTCACTTACTCAAGGACTCAGGGCATTACTAAAAGATATACAACAATACAAATAAAAACAAGTCCAAATTACCAAAAGTTAAAACATGTAGCTGGAACATGTAGCTGGAAGAGGATGATTTACCAGCTGTAGATATTTTCAGGAAGGGGTCAAAACATTATTGTTAAAACATGTAGCTAGAACATGTAGCTGGAAGAGGATGATTTACCAGCTGTAGATATTTTCAGGAAGGGGTCAAAACATTATTATTATTATTATTATTATTATTATTTATTTAGACTTGTATGCCGCCCTACTCCCAAAGGACTCAGGGCGGCGAACATACAAAAAGATATACAGTAATACAAATAAAAACAAGCCCAAATTACCAAAGGTTAAAACAATAAAATCACTAAAACAAATAAATTAAAACTACCCACCCCAGGTCAATCCAGGCCGCCTGCTGAAACAGCCAGGTCTTCAAGTCTCGACGAAAGGAGCGGAGATCAGGGGCCAAACGCAGGTCCGCAAGAGGAAGCTGATTCCACAGGGCGCGCCCCACAGAAAAGGCCCTAGCTTGGGAGCTGCCAGCCGACAATGCCTGACCGACGGTATTCCCAGAAGGCCCCTCCTATGGGAGCGACGGGCGATTGGACTGTGATGCAGGCAGGAAGGCGATCCCGTACCCTGCACCCATGCCATTAAGGGCTTTGTAAGTTGTTACTAACACCTGAAGGAAACCCGAAGGCAACCGTAGCCAATGCAGGTCGCGGGGGAGGAGGGGTGTAACATGGGAGTATCGATACCCCATCACAGCCCGCAGCCGATTCTGCACCAGCTGCAACCTCCGGTAATCCGCAAGGGAAGCCCCATGTAGAGAGCATTGCAGTAGTCGATCCTGGACGTGACGAGCGCATGAGTGACCGCTCAAGAGCATCTCGGTCCAGATAGGCTAAGCTGCTGGCAAACCAGCCGAACCTGGGCAAAGCCCTGGCCACAGCTCCCACCTGCTCCTCCAAACTGAGCTGTGCATCCAGGAGGACGCCCAGATTCTCGCCTAGTCCACGGGGTAACACTCCCCCATGACCAAAGATGGCACATCAACTGAAACCCGAGATGCTGGTAAGAACAGCCACTCAGTCTTGGCCGAGTCTGAGCCTGTTACACCCCATCCAAGCCTGCACCGCCTCCAGGCACCGGGACATCACAGAGAGCATCACTGATCTGGTCTGGGGTGAGATATACAACTGGGTATCATCTGCATATTGATGATACCTCACCCCAAAACCACGGATGATCTGCCCCAGCGTGTTTCATGTAGATATTAAACAGGAGAGGTGAGAGAACCACCCTGAGGCACTCCACAACTAAGAGGCCTCGGGAGGACCTCTGCTCTCCCCAACACCGACTGCGAACGGTCCAAAGGTAAGAGGAGAACCACAACACGGTGCCTCCCCCACACCAACCCCCCCGGAGAGAAGAAGGATACCATGGGTCGATGGTATCAAAGCTGAGAGATCTAAAAGGACCAGAACAGAGGAAAACCCCTGTCCCTCCCTCCAGAGATCATCCACCAAGCACTGCCACTGTCTCGTGTTGTGCCCGGCCTGAAACCCGACGGTACAGGTCAAGGTAATCAGTTTCTCCAGGAACAGCGAAGCTGCTGAGCACCACGCTTTCAACAACCTTCGCCAAAAGCTAAGGTTGGAGACTGGACGAAGTTATTCAAAACGGTTGGGTCCAGAGCAGCTTTAAGGAGGGGTCTCACCACCGCCTCTTTAAGGGCTGCAGGAAAACCCCTTCACTCAAAGAAGCGCTGATAACTGCCTGGAGCTCAATTATGTGTAACCTCCCTGGAGGCATAAACCAACCAGGAAGGACACGGGTCCAATAAACACGCGGTGGAAGACAGCCTCCGCATGATCCTGTCCACTTCATCCAGGAGACAGAGTCAAACTCAACCCAAACCGATCCACAAGACTCTGCTGCCATGCCACGTCAACATCCTGCCAGTCAGAGTCTAAGCCAGCCCAATCTGAGTGACCATTATCCGCCAGATGTAAACTAAAATCCTCTGCTCTGCTCCCCTTAGGGGTCCCCTCCCCCCTCAATTGCAAGAGGAGCGCAGTGACCCTAAACAGGGCCGCAGGGTCATCTGCAGACACATCAGAGCGGAGAAGTAAGCACATCTTGCTGCTCTAATCACTTCCAGGTAAGTCCTAATGCCTCTAACTGGAGACGGTCAGACTCAGAGTGACTAGTCCTCCACTCTATTTTCTAGGCATCTCCTCTGCCGCCTTCCCCCTCAAGCTCCTGGAGAACCAAGGAGCTAAACGAGGTCTCCGCAAGGAGAGGGCCAAGGGGACAACCCGGTCGAAGCTGCCGAGGCCGCCTTCTGCCAGGCGGCCACCAAAGTCCGCCGGGCTGTGGACAGGGAGGTGGGCAAAACCCCAGGGCCGTCTGGAACCTCTCTGGGTCCATTAGGGCCTGGGGCGGAACCATCAGACGGCTCTCATCCCAGCAAAGGAGCAGCATATTGGAAGACCAGCCTCAGGAGATAATGATCTGTCCATGATAGGGGTAGAATAACTGGAGATCCAACCCCAGATCACACACCACTGCCCCAGATAAAACCAGGTCGAGCTGCCTCATGGGTGGGCCCCTGAATCACCTCAGGTCCATGGCTGTCATGGATGCCAAGAACTCCCAGCCAATCCAGACGCCCCCCCAGGAGGGCAAGTTGAAGTCCCCCAGAACAATAAGTCTCACCACCACTCCCTCGAGAGGGCATCCAGCAGCTCGGGAAGGGCCAAGCAACGCAGCTGGGGGACAGGTACGCCAGCAACAGGCCCAACCACCACCCGGCCCAACCTCAGAAGGAGGGATTCGCAACCGCCAATCTGCGGACAGTGGCCTCCCTTGGAAACAGAGTCTCCTAATAACAATCGCTACTCCACCCCTACCCTGGGCACGTGGCGGTGCAACACCGGAAACCTGGGGACAAAGATCACAGAGGGACACCACCCTCAGGCCCCAACCAGGTCTCGTGATACACGCCAGATCCGGGCCTCCTCCTCAATGAGTTCACGGAGGAGGGGAGCCTTATTGGCTACGGATCTGCATTTACATACACCAGCCTAAGCCCAGGGACCACACCGCCAGACTCCAGGGAGCGGGCAGAGACTGAGGGTCGGAGCGCACCACCGCCAAAACAGCGGGGCCTTCCCAAGACATGATATGACCTCCACCTGCCATAACCAATCGCCTCTAGGGATTATCAGTCCCACTGCCCATGCGGACCCCTGCGGCCCCTCACCCCCCTCCGCCTTATGCATGAGACCACCATCCGCCTGGACAAACCAGACTCTGCCAAAAAAGGCAGAGCCCCAACCTCCTCCTAACCCATTAAAACAACGAATTAAGAATTTTAAAAGTCGCCCTTTCCCATTTAAAATTTGACCTTGGCTGCGCCATGCCACCTCTCGATCCCAGGATCCGCCATTAAGGTAAGCTGTCGATAACCCCACAGGCCAACTCAAGGACAAGGGCGCAGGCTCCGAATTCTGCTGGTAGTAAGCCAACATAAATAATAGATCATAAAATTCATAGTGGGTAGATAAGGAGTGTCACGGCAAAGTGATAGATGGTGCACTGATGTCAAGAGTGCCTAGGTGGAGAATAAACGGTCCAGGTATCAGTCCAAAAAGTCCCAACAGGCCTCTCACACCAGGACCAGAGTCACAATAGGCAGCACACCGCCTCTCACCGCTGGTCGGGTAAAATTGGCTGATGGCATGATGGTTCGACCCCTCTATTCTCTCACAATAGAGGGGATAGTCCTCCCATTGTCCTCTCACCACAATGGGATCCAGCCTGAAACCGTGTCCTGAAGAAAAGGTTGAGATGGATGGAAAGATGGAAAAAAACCATGGTGGCTGAAAAAGATAACACTACACCAACAAAGGTGCAAATGAGGGAGTTCAGGCGACCTGAGGGCTGCCAAAACAGACATAGTGGACCAGCCCAGAATAGAAAAAATGGGCAGTCGAAGGAGGCACAAAATAGACACTAAAGAGCATGCCAATCTTAACTACGATTGTTGGCTTTTGGCAAATTACACTGAATGATACTTTCAAGGTCCTCAGAATTCCATATGAATTACTTTTTTAGGCCAGGCCTCTTCTACCCAAAGCAAAAACTCATGTTTATTGATAAACATGATAAGATTTTATCACTTTGTGCTAACTCCTGTTCTACAGTTTATTACTTTAATAAGTGTTGATAGATATATAGTATGTAAAATTCTCCATCATTCTGACATGATGAGAAAGGTTTGCACCAGTGATGATGAAGACTCAGAGCTCAATTATTTTCTTCAGTGGTGATAAACTTGCACAATTAGCAATTTAATCATGATCATGTGGATATTCCCTTAAGCAGCCCTGCTGTAAGTGCATATACTGTAGATTTCATTCAAAGCAGAAGGA
>CM019148.1:143120830-143299753 GCA_009733165.1 Naja naja
AAACTGATCATGCATGGCCTCTTCTAAGTTGGTAAACTCACAAGCACCCACAATGTCCTTAAACTTGCCACGAAGTCGTTAACATTTTCGCTTCCTCTTGATCCCAACATAAAATCCATGTCTCTTAATGAGGCACGATACTTGTGGGGCTGTAATGGGCTCTTAAAGCTTTTCTAAATCAGGCCATTCCATTACCTTCAAGTCTGCAGCTCCTGCCAATGCCTTCGCCATCTTGAAGACTGCTGGACCGGAGTGCATGAGAAAATACGCCTCTTCCACTTCGAGATGTCGGCGAATTTCCTTCCAAATACATTTGGAAGCGATCCATATACGATTCCCAGTCTTCTGCCGCCGGATCGAAGGGCTGGGGGTGTTCAGCAGCCATCTCGCTTCTGCTTGTCTTCGCATGGTCTCTTCTTCAGGGGAATCCTCGCCGCCAGTGTTAGGTTTGCATGAAGAGTCAGATGCAAGAGCTTCAGTGAAGAGTTTATTAGTGACTACAGCTCGAATGGACCCGACTTGGCTGGGCTACGGCTGCTTCTTATAGCCAGCAGCCGAAGTTGCCAGCCAATCAGAGTGCAGAGTTTTCCCGACTATTTAAACCAATTCTATTTGACATTTTACAAGAACAATTCAAACTAAACCAATGACATTCAAACCTACATACATAACAGTAACAAAATGACCTAGTTGCTCATTTGCCTTCTTCCTTTAGATTCATATAACAAGGTGCTATACTGGTGGTTTTGAGGAAATCTCTTGTTTCTTTTGTTACCTTCCTGTTGATATGTTTTTGCCCATCCCCATCTGATTTTATACTGTTTTTTCACTGCATGATATTCGCTATTTATTCTTTTTATGAGCACATTTATGGCTTTGTGCTTTGATGCTAACCTAGTCATATAGTCCTAAGAGGAAATGATGAAGTCCTGACTTTCCCGAGTCCCTGAAACTCTTATTTGGCTGTCCCCAAGAGAATGCAATCAATTTGGCAAGATTTTTGCAAATAGGTGAGCAACAATAAAGAAGCAACTCTGATCAGCTCAGAATTCTTTACAACAGGGGATAGGAAACATCTACATTCTAGAAACTTAAAAACATCAAACTATGTTTTGTTTTCTTTCTTTCTTTCCTTCCTTCCTTCCTTCCTTCCTTCCTTCCTTCCTTCCTTCCTTCCTTCCTTCCTTCCTTCCTTCCTCTCTCTCTCTCTCTCCTTTCCGTCCTTCCTTCCCTCCCTCCTACCTGCAATACCAAGTTAAACTATTTCTATATGCTTTCTCTCTGCATATGTCTTTGCTCCTACTTTTAGCTAGTCAGCCATTTGGTTGGAACTTAATATCTTAACCATAGATCTGGTAATATAACACCCATTATTGCTTCTTTACTTTTGTTACAAGCATGCACAGTTATTAGTAATTTGTATTGGTGTTATTTTATTGAAGTATTGACTTCCCTTATTTTATGCTACAGTTACATTCCTTCAAAACCTTGCATAAAACAAATTCACAAAATAAGATGCTGAACCAGTGAAAGAAAGGAGGTTGTGGGGCATGGTGTTAAAAGTTGTAAATACAAATACAAATACACCCAAATTTATGTTGTCATAAATGATTACAGCCTTTTGCTGAAACACTATATTACTCCAACATATTTTCGGCATCTCGTGTTTGATGTAAGTATTCCCCCCCCCCCAGCTTTTTCTGCGGCTAGAATTCTAATGTGGCTATTATGGCAGGAAAAGTGATAGAACTAAGAGGTCTGTAAGGGGCGTGCATAAATGTACCATCGTGCCTACCATCCCTGTCCTATTGTCCCCATTTATTCATGCCTATTTCCTGTATTCTTACTCATATTTATACTTATATCTATTATCTTGTAAGCGATTGACAAATCAAATCAAATAAATAAACAAACAAATATATCACAGCACTATGCATTTTATCATCATTCTTTGTTTTTCTGCAGAGAGTAGATTGCCCAGTTAAAAGGTCATTCTAGAGCTTGGGATCCTTCATTAGTTCCAGTGCAATGTAATTCAACTTTGTTTCTAAAATTGGAGAGGTTCCTTTTCCATTTCCTTTTGGACAAGATGTTTGATCCTATAGAAATGCTAGTAGTTATTGCAGATAAAAAAATAAGTGGGAGACGGGGTGCCAAACTAGAGCAGCTGCATCACATGATGGGGAATGCATGACTGACAACATAAAGGGGTTTTGGAAGGAAATGGGATAGAAACTGGTGCTGAGTTGCAAGAGAGAGGAATGAAGAGAGAAATCAGCATTGAGCTGTTGGTATGAAGGAAGAGATCCAGAAAAGAGTCTCTTTAAATCTTTAGAGCATTTTTTAAAATTACATTTATATGCTGCCCTGCTCCGAAGACTCAGGGAGGCTTACAATTTTTGGGATACAACCCAATGCGCTCAGCAATAGCCTTCATTCCATTGTATATGCCTGCTTATTATTACTAAGCGGCATTTTTACAAAGTCAGCTTATTGCCCACAACAATCTTGGGTCCTCACTTTACCCACCCCGAGAGGATGGAAGGCTGAGTCAACCTTGAGCCTGGTGGGATTCGAGACTGCAGTAATTGCAGGCAGCTGGAATTAAGTGCTAGGCATTTAACAGCCTGCACCACCAAGGTGCAGTTATGTGATAGTTATACAGAATGTGCTTCAGTCTGGGAAGATTCTGTCTACAGGCAGATAGCAATATAACTCTACTTTGAGCAATTCATTGTGTCATTTTTGGTTTGTCTGACAAGAAGTCTTGACATATTTCTAGACACCAATTGACTATGCTGGCAGAAATCATATAAAAGTGATTTTTTTCCTTCAGAAAACAAATTCTTGGACCAAAATTATCAATTGCATAATAGCAAATCTGATAAGGTTACTTCAGACAAGAAAGGGTGGGAAACCTATATAGAACTTTTCCAAGCATTCTGTGCTGAAGATTTTTTATTTTTATGAAGAATTGATTATGGAAGAAGTGAAACTTCTGCCCGAAAACAACATTTTAGAAAGACTTTGTCTTAAAAATTGGGATCATCCATGTTTTTGGCACAAGTACTGTATATGCATTGCTTAATTGGATACTTTATTGTAACAAGAGACTGAGGTTGCTTACCAGATAGATAATAATTCTTATGTATAATAAACATTGAAAAACTGGATATGTATACTCTTCTAAAATGCTATTCAAATAATTTGAATTATCCATGAAGCAGTTTGTCCTGAGACAAGGGGGAAGCAAACTTTAAATACTGTTATATGTTTTTGTATGACTTTAGAATGCTATCACATGTTAAAATCATCTGTTGGCATAAAAGTAGTTTTTCTGATAAACATTATGTGTAAATTATCATATAATTGGGAAAATAAAAGTGACAAGTGACTAGATTCAACAGAACCGTTTTCCACATTTTTAAAAAGCTCTGCTAATAATCTTCCAAAAAGACAAGGATTACTTTCAGCAAAGCTTGAGACTTAAAGCATAGCATTTAAGGGTTTTTTGTGCATTTGTATACATGCAAAATGTATATAAGCATACATACTGTGTACTGGACATTGATTTCAGCTATAAGATGTCTTCATTACAAAAGTTCACTAGACAAAATATTTGTGAGCTAACACTCCATGCTTGGAGTATGATTCTTGTTTA
This sequence comes from Naja naja, assembly GCA_009733165.1. Taxonomy (NCBI): domain Eukaryota; kingdom Metazoa; phylum Chordata; class Lepidosauria; order Squamata; family Elapidae; genus Naja; species Naja naja. Next base: position 143,124,492 of record CM019148.1, read on the forward strand.
CAGGCTTAGTAATTATTAGAGGTATTGCTATTTATGTTTGTCTTTCAGCTTCCATTGTCAGGAAAAGCAGTACAAGAACTTTTGCTTTAAATTATATACCTTAGCACAAGTTATAAAGTGGAACATCACCCAGGATGCAACCCACCCACCCCCAAAAGAAAGAAATCTGGAGCAGAGAATTTATATTTGAACATGTAGCTGGAAGAGGATGATTTACCAGCTGTAGATATTTTCAGGAAGGGGTCAAAACATTATGACACTAAAGAGCATGCCAATCTTAACTACGATTGTTGGCTTTTGGCAAATTACACTGAATGATACTTTCAAGGTCCTCAGAATTCCATATGAATTCTATTTTTTAGGCCAGGCCTCTTCTACCCAAAAGCAAAAACTCATGTTTATTGATAAACATGATAAGATTTTATCACTTTTGTGCTAATCCCGTGTTCTACAGTTTATTACTTTAATAAGTGTTGATAGATATATAGTATGTAAAATTCCCTCCATCATTCTGACATGATGAGAAAGGTTTGCACCAGTGATGATGAAGACTCAGAGCTCAATTATTTTTCTTCAGTGGTGATAAACTTGCACAATTAGCAATTTAATCATGATCATGTGGATATTCCCTTAAGCAGCCCCTTGCTGTAAGTGCATATACTGTAGATTTCATTCCGTCAAAGCAGAAGGAAGGAATGGGCAATGCTAAAATCCAGATCCATCAGTTTTGATAACCGAGGTTGAGGTTAAAACTGTAGCTCTTTAGGGCAGCTTCTATTTTATTTTGTAACTACTCTTTCTGCTGTCCCACAGATTTGAGAAATGTATTTAAAAGAAATAACTAAGTTGTCTTTTCTTCTAACAATGAGAAGCAGCTTTTATTCATTAAATTTGTAATTCATTCAGAATCCCAGAAAGGCTCCTGCATTAAAGCTTTGGCAATATTCATATTGATTTAAATCTCAGCTCTGAGAATCTGTAAGGACCTACCTCAACTACCTTCCCAAGAAAGTAAAACTCTTGAAACAATTTACATTTCAAAAGGAATTTTACTGAGAGAGAGTGATTGCAGAGAAGTCAGGCGGAATCTGAAATGCAGATGCAAAGCATTAGGCTATTTTCCCTTTTCACCCCGCACCCCGATACCCATGTCCATCATCAACCAATAATGTGCTGCAAAGGTATGTAGGGAATCTCCAAGGGTGGATGGTGAGAATAGTTCATCCTCAGGACACTGCGACCTCGGATACCTGGCCCGGACTGATCGAGAGGGAGTTGATGCAAATGGTGAGATCTCTCCCTTCCTTAAACTCCCAAGCAGTTACAGCTACAGCAAAAGCGAAAGCATGCAAACTATGAAGCCCGCGATGCCTCCACCCCCTTGTCAGAATGGCAGTGTTCTGATAAGGACCTGACAGAATCCTACTTTTATTGCAAACCTCATCTGGGATTATAAACAGACATTAGAAACTGATTTGTTCTGAGTGTGTCACACACACACATACAACCATCATTTTGCTATACAGAAAAAGACTATGGCTTTGAAATCAGATATTTTCCCTCTATAAATTATAACATTGCTATCATTATTTAAGAAGAAAATACAGGCCCTGGTTTTGCAACATACTTTTAACCCTTCTACGTATCTCAGATGGCAATTATTAATAACTTTAATTTGGAAATGTAGCCATTTTTTATTCTTCAACTCAGTATTATTCTAAATGCCATGCAGAAGGGCTCATAAATCTTGGGAATTTTTTAAAGGAAGGGCATGATGTCTAGCAGAGGTGGTATTCAGCAGGTTCTGACCAGTTCTGGAGAACCAGCAGCAGAAATTTTGATTAGTTTGGAGAACCGGCAAATACCCCCTCTGACTGGCCCCATCCCCATCTATTTTCTGCTTCCCGAGTCCCGGCTGGGTCTTCTTTTGTTGCCCTGCCCAGGAGAATGGAGCTGGAAAGCAGGTTAGTGGAGTGAGGAGGGAATGGGGATTTTGCAGTAACCTTCCCTTGGAGTGGGGTGGGAATTGAGATTTTGCAGTATCCTTCTCCTGCTATGCCCACCAGCCATGCCCAAGATACACCATGCCCACCAAGCCATGCTCACAGAACTGATAGTGCAAAAATTTAATCCCACCACTGATGTCTAGTATGTCCTTTTCTAGTTCATACTAGAAAAGGATATAGGGCAAAGAGCTCTACTTCCTTCAGGTCATTTGAGGATGTAATATGCTTGACAGTGGGTAGACAGAAATGTTTTTTTAAGCTGATTTTAAAATGACAAAAAGGAGAGATAGGACTTCTGTAATCAACAATCTGCCCTGAAATCTGAATAATCCTCACAACACAAGTAGTTTCCCCAATTGAAATACTTTTATTTTTATTTCCTCCAGATAATCAATCATCTTCTTGGCACTCTGCCAAATCCAATGCCAGTAAGGCTGATCAAAAAAATCTCACTAAACTATCCAGTTGGTAGTAGTAATAATGACTGGGGTGTACAAAGGGCAGGAATTTAATTAACATGGGAATACTCTCGTGCGCATGCCTACCGTGATGGCCGCTCTCTGCTAAGCTCCGAACGGCAAGAGGGTTTGTCGGCTGTCTGAGAGGGTTTTGGAGGGAGCTTACGATCCCCGGAGTGCTCGCTCCTGACGTCGGATCCCTCAGGGTGGTTTTCTGTGATCTCTCGCCGGGAACCGCTGGACGCGGCTTGTCTGAGAGGCGTTTTTCTTCCGGGTTGCCGAGCCTGCGGAGTCGTTTTATATGACTCAGCAGGACTTGTCAGCACCCGTGGATATGGAGACAAGCCCGGCGGCGGTGGCAACGAGCGTTAGGGATGCCCGGCGACACCCCCCTATGGTTAGGGACTGCGACATGATGATAGCCGCACCGAAAAGTGGAAGCGCCGAGGGTACTGGGCTCCTTATATTAGATCTCCCAGCACCCTCCGAAGCGGCGGAAGATGACGGAAATGGCGGTTATGACAGTTACAGCTGTTGCAGGCCCCGAATTCCACAACAGCTGAGGGGTTGCTGCCACAGTGGGATGACTGCCCCAAAAGAGGCAGTTTTCTCTCCAGGAGCAGCCAAAAATCACCCTCAGGAGTCACCAGAATGGAGAGCAGAGGGCATTATAGCTGATCCCCATTTGGCTGTCTTGGTAGGTGGCACTGCCCCTGCCCTTAGGTCGAAGGGGATTCCTGCCAGGCGTGATCAGGTTGGCCATGAAGGCAATGGAGACACCAACAGTTCTGCCTCCCCCATAGGACTATGGCTAACGAACTGGCAGGTGACTCTATGGACTCCAGGAAGAACTAGTGGTGGTGAACCTGAAGTCCATCGTCAGCCCAACCTTTTTTGGGATGGTTTCTCTGCTGGAGCTCTATCCGCCATGGGTCTAACCGCCTTCCTCTGGGACTATCATGTGCGGACTTCGCCTCCCTTACTGGTCTCAGCCGCTATTCTCTCCATCTTATTCTCGTGTTGCCTGTCCTTTTGCCATCCTTTGTCATCTATCTGGAACGTCAAAGCACTCTTCCTGCTGGGAGTAAAATCCCAGCTGGCTCCATACCCTTTATCTTGGTTCTTGGCTGCGGGGTCTGGTTGTGCCCCTTGCTGGAGTGAGAGACCAGCAAGAAGGACACACTCCCTCCCTATGCAGCCATTTAAGACCTTTTGTCTACGGTTTACATTGGAGATGCCCAGCGGTGAGAGCGTGGCCTATTCCAGATCAAGGTTTGGACATCTCCCACTGGTCTGCCGTGAGAGGGCAGCCTGGTCTTGAATCTGGACTCTCTAATGGACAATATAATATCTCGGACTAGACCAAGTTATATACCAGACTTTGTTGCCGCTATTGTAGTTGTCATCTCTTTAACCCTCATGTCCGTTTAAATATGCTTTTACCATACAATCTTACACGGTAGCAGAATTGCAGGCCCTGAGAGAACTCCCTCTCTCTCGGGTTTGCCCTATTGTACTATCTCCGGCCTACCTCGAGGATGGGTTATGGAACCCAGAGATGGCATGGCAGAGAGGATAGGGTGGGGCGGGCTCTAATAAAATGCAAAAGAGGGTCACTAGGGCCCCTTTACTTAAATTTTAACCAATTTTCTAAGAAGGCTAGGGAGGAGGGTGGGAAATGGCTGGGGGGTGGGATACAGCCCGGTCCGCGGGGGGGGGGGGGGGGCGGGGGGCTGATGGGGACCGGGGGTGCAGGTCGGGGACACCAATCCCTAGGGTGGCTGGGATTGGCAGGAGAGCGAGGAGGCATGGGGCCAAATTATGTTTTGGGACGGCGCCCAGCTATCTTGGCGGTGCGCTCCGACCCTATGACCTCCTCCCTTGGGGGCACGGGAACTGGGCCTCCTGGGCTCAGACTGGTGTATTTTAATGCCAGGTCCGTGGCTAATAAATCCTCCCTCCTCCGTGAGCTGATCGAGGAGGAGGCTGCGGACCTGGCCTGTATCACCGAGACCTGGTTGGGGCCAGAGGGAGGGTCCCTCTTGTTGACTTATGCCCCCAGGTTTTGGATTTTGCACCGCTCTCGAGCCCAGGGGGGGTGGTGGAGTGGCCGAGTTATTCGGGAGACCTTGATTCCAAGGGAGGTGCCGTTCCTGAATAGCGGTGGTGAGACTCTCCTCTTGAGGTGGGGGCCTAATGGTCGGTGGGCTTGCTGCTGACATACCTTTCCCCAGCTGTGTAGCAGCAGCCCTGCCTGGGCTTCTCGGCGTCCTCTGGGGTGGCGGTGGATCTCCCAGGGCTTATGGTCCTGGGGGATTTTAACCTGCCTTCCCTGGGGGGCGTCTGGTGTGTCCAGGAGTTCATGGCCTCCATGGGGGCCATGGGCCTGACCCAGTTGGTTCAGGGCCCAACTCATGAGGGGGAAACACCCTCGACCTAGTTTTTGTCTCGGCGGTGGCGGAGTGATATAGGGCAGGCTAACTATGTACGACCCTGCCCGTCCCATGGTCTGATCACTATCTCCTTGGCTGGTCTTCCAACAGGCGCTCCCCACCGCTGGGATGAGGAACCACTGAGATGGTTCCGCCCCAGCGCCTGATGGACCCTGAGAGGTTCCAGGCGGAACTGGGGTCTTTCCCACTTCCCTTGCCCACAACTCTGCGAGGACCTGGCGGCGGCTTGGCAGCAGGCTGCTGGGGCTGCCCTTGACAGAGTTGTCCCCATGCGTCCCCTCAGGCGTGGATCCCGGGTGGCTCCCTGGTATACAGAGGAACTCCGAGAGATGAAGCGCCGTCGGAGGGTTTAGAGAGCAAGTGGAGGGCCACCGCTCCCAATCTGATCGAATCCAGTTAAGAGCCCATATTAGGACTTACCTGGTAGCTATGAGGAGGCGAGAAGGTCCTATCTCTCCACCCTCATAGCGTCCGCAGATAACCGCCCAGCCGCCCTGTTTAGGGCCACCCGCCCCTCCTATATCCGGGGAGGTGGTGGACCCTCTCGAGGAAAGAGCTGAGGAATTTGGTCAATATCTGTTGGATAAAATTTACGGATTAGGTAGGTTGTGCTCCACCTTGCAGTGGTCTGAGGATCGTGGTGCAAACAGTCTGGCTGATCTGATCTGGACTGAGTTCGATCCTGTTTCGAGGATGAAATGGACAGGATTATGCGGCGCCTGAGTTCCACCACATGTTTGTTGGACCCGTGCCCTTCTTGGTTGGCTTATACCACCAGGGAGGTCACCTGCGGTTGGTTCGAGCAGTGGTCAAGCGCTTCATTAAGAGAGGTGTCCTTCCGCCGCCCTGAAAGAGGCGGTGGTGAGGCCCCTCCTGAAGAAGCCTGCCCTGGACTCGACCGTGTTAGACAACTTTCGTCCAGTCTCCAACCTTCGTTTTTAGCGAAGCGAAGGTTGTGGAATAGATGTGGTGGCTCAGCAGTTCCCACTTTTCCTGGATGAAGTGGACTACCTAGATCCGTACCAATCGGGCTTCGGCCTGGTTTCAGCACGGAGAGCGGCATTGGTCGCACTGATGGATGATCTCTGGAGGGCCGGGACAGGGGATTTTCCTCTGTCCTGGTCCTATTGAACCTCTCAGCGGCTTTCGATACCATCGACCATGGTATCCTTTTGCGGCGCCTCGGGGGCTTGGGAGTGGGGGGCACTGTACTTGGTGGTTCTCCTCCTACCTCCGCGAGGCGATGCATGTCGGTGTTGACGGGGGGCAGAGGTGGGCCCGAGGGTACTCACCTGTGGGGTCCCTCAGGGGTCAGTCCTCTCCCCCTCTTATTCAATATCTACATGAAACGCTGGGTGAGATCATCCGTGGTTTTGGGGTAAGATACCATCAGTATGCTGATGATACTCAGCTATACATCTCCACCCCAGGCCAGATCAGTGATGCCCTCTCCGTGATGACTCGCTGTCTGGAAGTGCGGACCTGGATGGGCGGAAACATGCTTGGCTCAACCCAGCCAAGACTGAGTGGCTGTACATACCGGCATCTCGGACCAGTCAGGAATGTCCATCGTTGACCATGGGGAGTGGTGTTGCCCCTGTGGATAGGGCGGAACCTGGGGTCCTCCTGGATACGGCTCCAGCTAGAGGATCAGGTGGGGGCCGTGCCAGGGCCTTTGCCCAGGTCCGGCTGGTTCGCCAGCTTAGCCCGTTCTGGACGGGATGCCCTGCGTACAGTCACTCATGCCCTTGTCACCTCGCGACTCGACTACTGCAATGCTCTCTATTTAGGACTGCCCTTGCATACCATCCGGAGGTTGCAGCTGGTGCAGAATGCGGCGTGCGGGTGGTGATGGGAGTTACCGATTCTCCCATATTACCCCCTCCTCGCGGCCTACATTGGTTGCGGTTGCTCTCGGGTGAGATTCAAGGTTCTGACTTTAACATTCAAAGTCCTACACGACATGGGTCCACAATATTTAAGGGCGGCTCCTGCCGATGTCGGCGCCACCGTCCGTGCGGACATAGGCAGGACTCCTCGGGGTCCCGTCGGCAAGTCAATGTCGGCGGCGGTCCCCGGCGACGAGCCTATTCTGTAGCGGTCCCTGACTTATGGAATGCACTGCCTCTGGACCTCCGTCTGGCCCCTGACCTCCGCACCTTCGCCATGACTTAAAGACCTGGTTGTTTGACCAAATGGGCTGTGATTACCTCACCTGGGCCATGGGATAATTTTAATTCACTTTAATTTGGTCTTATGGGCTTAATTATTTAATTCTTTTAAATAACTACTGTACTATATGTTTTGATTGTGAGCGCCCGAGTCTTGAGATGGGGCGGCATATAAGTCTAATAAATAAATAAATAAATAAATAAACATTACCTTATGACCCAAAATGTCTGGGAATTTGAGAAGTAGTTTTGTGACCATGTTCTTTCTTGTAAATTGCTAATTGCTTTATTTTTTTCAATTCCTCGTTCTAACTCCAGTTCATTCTTAATGCTTCTTCCACTGACTTTCCATATTCCTTTCCTCATTTCCTTTCAAAATGTGTATGTGATTTCCAACCTTTAGTTTAGTTGACAATATTTTTTCACTTGAACTGGTTTTTAATTAACTCAACTCCAAATTGCTAAAATATGAATTATTTGGGAGTGATTAGGTAAATAACTAATCTACATGAAATTAAACATTCAATGAGTTCATTAAAATGAGATCATGTCACTCTAGCTCATGAACAATAACTAGTTCTATGTCAGCCCCCCAAAAAACAGAAACCCATATGGTGATTCTTCCACACAGAGTTCATTGTTCCACACCTGGAGACAGAATCTTGCCAAACTGAAGCACTTCTACTATGTGCATCTGCCATATTATACATTTTAGATGCATATAAGGACAGATATTTCTAGCACTTATTAGCTGCTAGAGGAGACATTTAAACTAGATGATAAATAAAGCATCTATGATTAGATCCAGGGGTGGGATCCGACAGGGTTAAATACCGGTTTGTGGTGATTTATTATGTTCGATGATTTATGATGTGCTTCTCTGCACGCTGTGGGCACTCCTGTAAATCTTCGTCAGCAGCGTTTGAAACAACACTTTTTTCCTGCTTTTCCACCACAGCTGTGCCTTGCACGGCAGCTGAAGTTGAAAAAGCAGGAAATAAAGATCAGGTAAGAGCCCGGGCGGGCGGGCGGGTGGGCCAAAACAGCAGCAGACATAGAACTGGTTCTATGTCTGCTGCTCTTCAGAGCTACCGGTTCTACAGAGCTGGACAGAACTGGTAGAAACCCACCACTGATTAGATCCCTGATAATTCCTTTAAAATATAACCATAGGAGTTGTCTGTGAGGCCTCGGGCCACATGCGAAAGAAAGATAATCTCTGATTTCTGAAAATATTTCTATAGTGTTAAAATAATGTTCTTCTATTTCTCTGTTTCTTTGTAAAATAAAATGTTGCACTAGTTTTAGCATTAGGAACTACTTTTAAAAAGTTTTCATGCTTGAGTTGTAACCATTTCTGCAGCTGTTTATCTTTATTTTATAAATTGCTAAAGCAGAAATGAGTTCATTGAAATGAAACTTTTCATGTAACTTTATCTCATGAACAATCACTGGTTACACCTATTCCATAACACCCCAGATTTAAGAATTGTCAATAAGAAAACAGGATGGCAGGAACAGAAACAGTGCAATTCTAGGCGCAGATATGGGATGACCCAATGAAATTCAACAAGGACACAGCTTGGTTAAAATCAGGGGTGGGCTGCTGGGGGTTCGCATGAATGTCAGACGCAAACAAATCCGAAAGCAATTCTTTGAGGGAAATTGGAAAGTCCTGTATATATCCTAATATATTCTTCAGAAGAATCAGTACAGTGAGACAGAAGTGAGAAAATGCAAATGCAACAGTAGCACATTCCCAGACTTATTTTCTTGGCTTCTGGTTCAGTTCCTAGTCATCCATTTACATCTGAAACTACTCAGGACAGACAGAAGTTGTTATGTATGCAGGTTTGAAGTCATTGGTTTAGTTTGAACTGTTCTTGTAAAATGTTAGAAATGATTGGTTTAAAAAGTGCGGGAAAACCCTGCACTCTGGTTGGCTGGCAACTGCGGCTGCTGGCTATAAGTAGCAGCTGCAGCCCAGCCAAAGCGGGGCCATTCGAGCTGTAGTCACTAATAAACAAAAGAGCTTGAAGCACTCCGTGTCTGTCTCTTCATGCAAACTTAACACTGGCGACGAAGGTGGGATTTTCCCTGAAGAAGGCAACGGAACAGAAGAAGCGAATGGCTATTGAACACCCCAGCCCGTTCGATCGGCGAAGACTGAATATATGCGGATTGCTTCCAGATGTACCTGGAAGGCTTGACCTCACCAATATTCGAGAGGCGGAAGAGGCGGTATTTCTCACGACTGTGGTCCGGCAGTCTTCAAGATGGCGTTGGCGGGAGCTGCAGAACTGAAGGTAATGGAATGGCCTGATTTGGAGAAACTTTAAGAGCCATTACACCTACAATATCGTGCCTCATTAAGAACCACGCAGTTTTACCGTCGGGATCAAGGGGAAAGCGAGAATGTTAATGACTTCGTGGCAAGTTTAAGGGACATTGGGGGTGCTTGTGAATTTAACAGTTTAGAAGAGGCCATGCTTGATCGATTTGTTCTGGGCCTTAAAGACAAAGTATTATAGAGCAAGTTATTAATGAAACCTAAGAAGAAGCCTCTTCAGCAGAAGCTACCAAGTCCTCAGCAGCAGCCATGAGGAAGATGAACAGGGAATACAGAAGCCGAGGTAGTAACAGTCAATAAAGTACACATTTTGTTTGCTATATATTATATATACAAGTATCTTATGTGGAGACATTTGTGTGCATTCTTCTCAATATTAAATTCCACGAGAGAAATTTCACATATCTTGTAAGGTTTATTTCACAGAAATATGAGGAAGATACTAAAATTTATTTTTCAATTAAATGTTTTAGAGAAAGGATATAAACAAAGGGAAATAAAAACACATGCAAAAATATAAAAGATTAAACTACAAATAGATAAACAATGGATCTAGAATTTCCTGGAGATTCAAGTTTTCAAAAAAAAAACAACCATTAAGTAATTATGATCTATAAATTATATGATATCCCTTTTATAAAGATAAGGATCACTATTCAGCTTTAAGCGGTGAATATGTATTAAATACCAGGTTCAACAATGTAGAAATCACTGGCTAGAATTATGAGCGACAATAAATGGGACCAGTATTGAGAATCTTCCCAAATTGGGATATCCCATGAAGTTAAAATACAGATTTTATTCCTGAAAAACCCAAATTGTGGATGAGGCACAAACCCATATATTCAATACAGTATAGTCCAATGATGGTTCCCAGTGAGAACTGAATGTATACCTCAGATTTACTTGTAAGGTACAAAATTATTCTGTACATCAAATCAAACTTCTTCAGCTTGGTTAACCATTTTGCTATTTGATGGAAATCAAATAGACTTTCCAATAAGAATATATAATATCCTTGCACCAAAACTCTACCTTTAGAGTAAGGTGACCAGATTTTAACATTGGTAAAGTGGGACACCATAGACCGGGGGGGGGGGTGTTTCTTGATTAAAAATTTGCATGTAAAAATTTGCATTAATTTGCATTAATTATAAAATTAACAAAATAATATAAAACTCATATCCTGGTGAAATAGCCACATGGCCGCTGAAAACTGTATATTCCCTTCCCGTTCTCCCGCCATTCCCTAGCTTGTCGTGCATTCTTTCAAAAAATCGGGACTTTTTAAAAATGCCGCGGGACGTGGGACAAATTGTTAAAAATAAGGACTGTCCCACCAAAAGCGGGACATCTGGTCACCTTGCCAGAATCATGCACGGTTCTGCTTCATCAATAAACCAATTTTCTTTCCAATCAGCCTCCATTTTATTTCCAGATGGAAAATTTCTATTTCCAGGTGGAATTTCTTCCAACAATTGGACAGCCACTTGTCTGGAATGATACAGGGTTTCCTGCCAGAACAGGAGGTTGGACAGAAGACCTCCAAAGTCCCTTCCAACTCTGATATTCTGTTCTTTTATTTATTCTTTCTCCATATTTATAACCTATCCCAAATCCAAAGGACTCCAGTCACGATGTCAAGCAAAAAGAAAACAAAACAAAACACCATTATACTAGTCAGAATCAAAACCAAGTATTAGCCGGGCCTAAAAAGGCATGGATTAAAAAAAATAGCATTTGTATTTGCATATTTTTATGGTTCAGATCCTTGCTTGTTCAGGCAACAGCCTTCCTTGATGACTAATTTAATCAGTTACCAAATTAACTCCCTGTTATGTATGTAGGTTTGAATGTTATTGGTTTATTTGAACTGTTCTTGTAAAATGTCAAATGGTATTGGTTTAAATAGTGCGGGAAGAAACCCTGCACTCCCATTGGCTGGCAGCTACGGCTGCAGGCTATAAGAAGCAGCCGTAGCCAAGCCAGGACGGGTCTATTCGAGCTGTAGTCACTTAATAAACTCTTTGCTGGAACTCCTCGCGTCTGACTCTTCATGCAAACTTAACACTGGCGACGAAGGTGGGATTTCCCTGAAGAGAAGGCGACACGACGAACAAGCAACTGAGCGAGATGGCTGCGCTGAACACCCCAGCACCGTTCGATCCGGCGGTGGAAGACTGGGAATCGTATGCGGATCGCTTCCACATGTATCTGGAAGGAGCGATCTCGCGGCATCCCGAGAGACGGAAGAGGCGGTCTTTCTCACGCACTGCGGTCCTGCAGTCTTCAAAATGGCGTTGGTGGGACAGCAGAGCTGAAGGTAATGGAATGGCCCGATTTAGAGAAACTTTTAAGAGCCCATTACGCCACACAAGTATCGTGCCTCATTAAGAGACACGAATTTTAGCGAGAATGTTAATGACTTTGTGGCAAGTTTAAGGGACATTGGGGTGCTTGTGACTTTACCAACTTAGAAGAGGCCATGCGTGATCGGTTTGTTTTAGGCCTAAAAGATAAGGTCTTACAAAGCAAACTATTAATGAGACCTAAGATCACGTTTAAAGAGGCCATTGAAGAAGCTTTTTCAGCGGAAGCCACCAAGTCCTCAGCAGCGGCCATGAAAAAGATTAACAAGGCCTCAAGCCAGGCCTCAAGCCATTCTGATGGGGAAAAATCCACAACAGCCCATTGCGAACAAATAGACTCTGATTCTGATGGCAGTGAGGCAGAGGAGGGATTTTAGACTCAGAATGGAGAAGAAAGAAAAGACTCTGGGAAAAACAGGCAAGGTTTCTATTGCAGAGGCTGTGGGGGCCACCCCACTGAATGCAAGTTCTTTGACTCCATTTGCCTACGTTGTGAGAAACGGGGTCACATAGCCAGAGTCTGCAAATCATCCAGAACTCCACCGATTAGGAAAAAATTTCCTGATAAAGACTTTAAGCCCAACAATTTCCTTGAAAAACTGGGGCGAAATTTAGAAGTAAATGGCAAGAATGAAACTCACCAAACAATCACTATTGGTCATTCTTCACCCTTAAAAAGCAGAAAAGTACACGTGAAGGTGTTTATTGAAGGAAGGCCTTGCCAAATGGAAGTGGACTCAGGCTCTTATTTATCTATGGTGTCATGGGACACTATCCACAGACTCTTTCCCAAAATTCAGAAGAAGCATTTCCAGAAGCAAGCACTGACTCTCAAAGACTACCAAGGGAACAAGATTCCAGTAGTTGGAGCAAGAGATTTCAGCGTGCAGTTTAAAGGCCACACCAGCGTTTGCCCCTGACCATCGTGGACAAGGATCGCCCAAGTTTGCTGGGACTTGAGTGGTTCAAGCCACTAGGCATCGAGGTGACTGGCATCAATCGTGAGCAGCTCTGAATGGGAGGAGTCCTTGAAGTCTGAGTTTCCAGAGGTCTTCAGCGAAGGACTGGGCAAGTATATGGGGACCCCTATTGCTTTCAGCCTAGACCCCAAGGTGCCCCAATTCGTTTAAAGCCCAGGAGGGTTCCATTTGCTTTAAAGGAAAAAATTGATGCACAATTAGATAAGCTCATTGCTCAAGGGGTTTTAGAGCCTACTGACCACTCCAGATGGGAAACACCCATAGTCACACCAGTCAAGGCTGATGGGTCAGTGAGAATCTGTGGTGACTATAAGGGGACACTTAACCATGCTGCAGCAGAGTGCATACCCTGTACCAGTTGTGCATCATCTGCTCCATTCCCTTGGCAGGGGTACAGTATTTGCTAAACTGGACTTGGCTCAGGCATATCAACAATTAACAGTTGATGATGCCACTGCAGAGGCACAAACAATTGTGACTCATAGAGGTGCCTTCAAATGTAAAGACTACAATTTGGAGTAAGCGTGGCACCTGGCATTTTCAAAGCCTTATGGAAAGAATGTTGCAAGGACTGCCAGGGGTAGTGCCTTATTTTGATGATGTGTTAATCTCTGCTGAAAATGACACTCAGCTTCAAGAGAGACTCAGAGAAGTCCTTACCAGATTCAGAAAAGCGGGTTAAAAGTCAAGGAAGACAAATGTACACTCAAAACAGACAGAGTTGAGTTCCTGGGGTACATGATTGACAAGCATGGCATCCACCCTACTGATGCCAAGGTTAAAGCAATCAAGGAAGCCCCTAAACCTAGATGCAAGACAGATTTGCAAGCCTTCCTTGGACTTATTAACCTTTTACCACATGTTTCTACCTCACAAAGCATCTATTGCTGAGCCTTTACATGCCTGCTTGATAAGAAAGCTGTTTGGATCTGGGGAGGAAGGAACAGTCAGCATTTAACAGTATTAAGAGACTAATCACGTCTGATGCTGTGTTGATACAGTTCTCTGAGAATTTGCCTGTTGTTCTGACTTGTGATGCATCCCCTTTTGGAGTGGGGGGTTTGAGTCACAGGCTTCCCAGTGGAAGGGAAGCCCCAATTGCATTTACTCTCGCACTTTGTCCAAAGCAGAGGAATTATAGCCAATTGGACAAAGAGGCTTTAGCAGTTGTTGCAGCTGTTAAGAAATTTCATGAATATCTGTATGGCAGGTCATTCACCATTGTTACAGATCACAAACCTTTATTAGGCATTGTGGCAGGAGACAAACCTACACCTAATATCCTGTCACCAAGAATGCTGAGGTGGACTGAATTTCTTGCAGCCTATTCATACAAACTGATTCACAGCCTGGCAAGGACATTGGACATGCTGATGCACTGAGTCGTTGCCCACTACCTTGCCACAAGGAGGACTTTGAACTTGAAACTCACACCTTTTCCTGGAGACCGTTGCTAAGCTTCCAGTCCATGCTGCTGAGATTGCCAGAGAGTCTGCCAAAGATGCTGTGTTGGCACCTGTTATGGGCTGGATTAAGAAAGGTTGGCCTCTTCAAGATCTACCTCACCTTGCCCAACCTTTTAAGTCCAGGCAAACTGAATTATCTGTATTAAGAGGATGTATTTTGTGGGGTAACAGGGTGGTTATTCCTGCAAAACTGCAAAGGGAGGTTTTGGAAATGTTACATGAGGGTCATCCTGGGATTGTAAGGATGAAAGGTTTGGCCAGGAGTTATGTATGGTGGCCAGGTATTGACAAAATGGTTGAAAACTGGGTTGCATCTTGTCCCAATTGCCAGGTAGTCAGGCCTGCTCCACCTCACGCCCCCACACAGGAATGGGAATGTCCTAGGGGCCCATGGTCTAGAATCCACATTGATTTTGCAGGCCCTACAAGAGGGCACACTTTTCTAGTTATAGTAGATGCATATTCCAAATGGCTAGAGGTAATTCCCATGACATCCACTACAACTGAGGCTGTCATCAAGCAGCTCAGAAAATTGTTTGTAACCCATGGGTTACCAGATGTCCTTGTCTCTGACAATGGCCCTCAATTCACATCTAACATTTTGAATCCTTTCTAGCTCAAAGGGTATCAGACATGCCCTCACTGCCCCTGGGCACCCTTCGCCAATGGCGGGCTGAACACATGGTACGCTTTACCAAAGAGAAGCTTCAGCAGCTGGGTCCTGGGGACATCACTGAGAAGCTTGAAAAACTTCTTAGTGTTCAACACATCACTCCTAGCCCATCAAATAACTTGTCCCCAGCAGAGTTGTTGATGGGCAGGAAACTTAGGTCTTCCCTTGACCGCCTTCATCCCACTTACGCACCCAATGCACCACTGGATTCCACTTCCAAAGTTCGTTCTTTTAGTATGGGAGATTCTGTCTATGCTAGGAACCTTATAGGTGAACCTTTGTGGATTCCTGCTGAAATAACTCACATCACGGGCCCTTGTTCTTACAGGGTACAAACAGAGGATGGCCTCCTCTGGAGCAGGCACATTGACCAACTTAGATCCAGGTTCCCTCAGGAACATCGCCCTGTCTCTCTCTGGGTCCCTCACCTGATGTCTCTCCTAGGGGGAAGGGGGAACAGGAGGAAAATCAGCAAACAGGAATCAACCCCATGTGTAACGAGCCATTGCGACAGGAACCATCCCGAACCCTGTCACAATGCCAAGATCCATCCTTAGAAGTGGAAGATTGCACATCAATACCTGACTTGGGTGCTGACATTGGAATGGAGATGGGTTGGGAGGAGAGACCAGATTCTAACAGTCTAACAGGGTCTTCTTTCACAGGAAGTCCCAACAGGGAAATGTCAGTAGACACATTTCCCCTCTCACTGGGTGAGAAAGTTAAAACTTCTGAACCACGAAGGTCTCAACGTACACGTAAGAGCCCCACCTATTTAAAGGAATACATTAGATAGGTTGGGGTTTGGTATGGACTGAACCTAGTGGGGAGGGGTGTTATGTATGTAGGTTTGAATGTCATTGTTTAAGTTTGAACTGTTCTTGTAAAATGTCAGAAATGATTGGTTTAAAAAGTGCGGGAAGAAACCCTGCACTCCCATTGGCTGGCAGCTACGGCTGCAGGCTATAAGAAGCAGCCGTAGCCAAGCCAGGACGGGTCTATTCGAGCTGTAGTCACTTAATAAACTCTTTGCTGGAACTCCTCGCGTCTGACTCTTCATGCAAACTTAACACTCCCATTTTCTGTATTTGGACAATACCCCTAATTCAGTGTTTCTCAACCTTGGCAGCTTGAAGATATGTGGACTTCAACTTCATTGTGCAAACAGGTTGGATTCCTGAAATAAAAAGACCAACTAGAGTTTCCTTTTAACACTAACCCAATTTAGCATACAGGTAGTCCTTGACTTGTAACCATTCGTTTAGTGACTAGTTGAAGTTACATTGGCACTGAAAAGAGATTTATGACCGTTTTTTCTCACCTTTGCAGGATCCCCATCAAAATTCAAATGCTTGGCAAGTGACTCATATTTATGACGGTTGCAGTGTCCCAGGGTGATGTAATCCCCTTTTGCAACCTTCTGCCAAGCAAAGTCAGTGTGGAAGCCTGATTCACTGAACAACCATGTTCTTCACAACTGCAGTGATTCACTTAACAATGGTGGCAAGAAAGGTCATAAAATGGGGCAAAAAACTCCCTTAAGAGCTGTCTCGCTTAGCAATAAATGTTGGGCTCAATTGTGGTCGTAAGTCAAGGATTTCCTGTATTGTGTGAACGCAGAAACAAAATTTTTATCTGACCTGACTGAGCACACTTGTCTGAATATAGCCAAGAGGTTCTGTGGATTAAGTTCTGGTTCTTAAAATGAATTATAACACTTCCAGCAATATCAAAAAACATTTTTTTTTGCAACCTGGCATCCCCCAGGTTTGTGAAAAGGCAAATTCCCTAGTCCCCAGACTGGCTGCTGTGGATTATGGGACCTCATGTCCAAGATACTTGAGAAAAAGTGGCCTAAGCATGATTTAATTTTAATTTTTCATGAAAGATTGTTAATCAATTTTTTAACGTTCTGTCTAGGCAGAGGAGAAGTTGATGCCCAGGGATAGGCTTGGCAATGACAGTGCTTCCAGCTTTCCCAAGTGGCGAGAACAAGAGTGCTTCTGAGCATACGACGAGTTGACACCCAGGAAACGAGAAGGAATCCCACCCCCCTCCCCAGAATGGAAAGACAAAATGAGAACAGGACTATCCAAAGATTTGGACCCAATCACCAAGGATTACAACCCTGAAAATAAAATAAAATAAATAAAATCAGCAGACTTTCGCACCTGCGCAGTCAGGTGAGACCCTCAGGAATGCGGGAGGGAGAGCAGGCTGGCGAAGGCCTTCCCTCCTCAAGCCCTGCCTCTTTTCTGAGATTCCCACCACCGCCGACCAATCAGGAGTCTCCAATCGGCGCTGGGCGAATTTCTCTGCCAAACTTCAAAGCCAGGAGTTGTAAAAAAGAGAGAGAGAGAAAGCAGATTTTTCTATTTTTGGCGCAGCTGCCGTGCTCCCTGCTCCTTTGCAGCTCCGTTGCATTGAAATCGCGGGCTCTTTTCCCGTGCAAAATTAAAAATTAAATAAGTTGGAAATTTGCATTGCTAAGACTGGAACGGACCGATTGCAAGTTTTGCTCTTTTATTTTTATTTTTTGCACACACACACACACACACACACACACACAAAGGCGCCAACCTTTGGATCTGGCCAGAAGACTCAAATTCTCTAAGTCCTCTTCCCACGAGCCCCCTCGTGCCAAGCAGCTTTCCAAGAAATGCCGGCCCTCCCTAACGCTATCACCAGCCCAAGCGCAGGCGCGGGGGAGAAAAAGCATGGCGCACCATGCGAAGGAGGCCTCTGCGGTCACGTGTTCCAAATTCTGCACCTGAAAGAAGGCCCGGGAAAACTTTTGGAATCCTGGGGATTCCATTACTTGAACCGTATTCTTTCTAATAGATGAGACCGCGGACTCATAAAGTTTGAAAGAGCTGCTTTCACCCTAAGTAAAGCGAAGTAAGTACCTGATAATCTTCTGCTTAAAATAGGGACTTTTTAAAAACGCCGCGGGAAGCGGGACAAATTGTTAAAACTCGGGACTGCCCCGCCAAAAGCGGGACATCTGGTCACCTTACTGTATATATACTGAAAGCTCAGGGCAGAAAATAAGAGCTGCTGCTGAAGGTTAAGTTAAAATACTGTGCATTTCTTGAAGTTTGGTGGAACAACATCCACAGTGTAATTTATTCTCCAAACACAGAAATCTCTCCAGCTCTGCTCATTTACCACTGCACCACTTTTTCACTATCAACAGTGCATATTTTCCAGACATCTCCCTGCTTTCTTCAGGGACACTAATTTTTCTGTTGAATTTTTCTTGCGAGCTCATCCTCTGATTCCACTTTCTGAGGTAATACTGCTGACAGGTGCATGAGCTCACAAAGGAGAAGTAACCAAAACTTTTGGGTGGGCTGAATGAAAACTATTCAGCAGAACTTTTATGCCTGTGTGGGTACTTTACTTAGTTACTGAGATTGGTTGGTTAATTTGCTTTTGTTTTATTTAACTTTGTTTACATAGTTTAAGTTTGTTTTACTTTATAATATTTGTTTATTTATTCACCTATTTACTTAATATCACACTTACTTACTTGTACTATTTATTTATTTATATCTTTATTTATATCTTTATTTATCATATTTGTTTATTTAGTTAGTAATAGTTTATTTTAGCTGACTTGGGATTTACTTTATTTCCATCATGGAGACTTTTCTCTAGTCTCTCTTTGAAGTAAGAGATCTTCGGTTTTATTTATTTATTTACTTCTCAACTTGCATGTCTGACTCTAGGATTTAGAATTCAAAAGGTAACATGACAGATAACATGATGTAAGTAATGGGATCTGGAAGGAACTGTATTAAAGTTGGATAATGAAGTAAAATAGGAACCAAAGGAATCTAGGAACAAGCTGAACCTTCTCCAGTGCTAAAAAGGGACATGGGATAGTGGAGCGACAATATTCACCAACTGTTGTCTGCTGGATGCTTCATCCCTATGGCCCTTAACCACGACTAATGGCCAATGCAGTTAAGTGGGTCCTGAGAATAGAACACAGGCTATTTATTTATTTGTTTTTATATATTCAAGAACTGCTCATTTCCTCTCAGAGATCACGGTGTGGCGTGGTGTCTCCCTCCTTCTCTCTCTCTCTCCACTAACAAGGATGGTGTTTCTCAACCTTGGCCACTTGAATATACGTGAATTTCAAATCCCAGAATTCTCTCTCCAGCATGAATTCTGAAAGTTGAACTCCACATCTCTTCAGATGTAAAAGGCTGAGAAATACTGAACTAGTGGCACTAAAGTTGGCCACTAATTATAAGACAGGTTTTTATAAGAAAAAGGATTGTGAGGCAATGCTTGTTGTCTGCCCTAAAACTGTTGTGCAATCTTTGCAATAGTGGAGAACATCTATGCAATTTGCAATCTGTGTATTGTGCAATCTTATTGGGCAGAAAAGTGGGTTCCTTCATGCATCTATCGCATTGGCCATCTTTTTTTTTTTAATTCATATTTATATCCCTTCTCCGAGACTCATACAATTTTGGGATACAACCCAATTCAGCAATAGCCTTCCTTCCATTGTATATGCCTGCTTATTACTAAGCGGCATTTTACAAAGTCAGCTTATTGCCCCAACAATCTTGGGTCCTCAGTTTACCTACCCGAGAGGATGGAAGGCTGAGTCAACCTTGAGCCTGGTGGGATTCGAGCCTGCAATAATTACAGGCAGCTGGAACTAAGTGCTAGGCTATTAACAGCCTGCACTACCAAGGCCAAGTCCAAGTCCAAAAATGCTAGAGAATTCCTGGAAGCCGGGCACACTAACAAATTGGCAATCAATAGACACACAGACATAAATAACATCTACGTACTGTGCAAAAGAGACAGTTAACAAGCCAAAAAGGAATGAAAAGACCAAAATACCTTCCCACCATCAATCAACACACAGATGAACATAAACACCAAGATTAACTTTGGAACAATAATCAAGAAGCAGAGAAGCATTAGGATACAATCTGGCAAATTGTGCAGCCTATGAAAATCACACCAACTTTCACACAGACATCCCCCCCAAAATGAACCAATAAACAAATAAATTCCCAAGCAAATTCGGTTTTACCTCATAATCACATAATCCTAATCTAATTTTACAGAAAATAATCTATTATGTGTTGCTAACATTTCCAGAAATGTATGTACATATGTAAATCATTGGTTTAATGATTTTTTTATTGTAATTTGTATTGGGTTTTTATTGTTCGCCACCCTGAGTCCTTAGGGAGAGAGGGCAGCATACAAGTCTAATAAAATAAATAAATAAATAATATATATACATACACAAACACAAAACCACACATATACACACACACATCTTAAGAATTCAAATCAAATTTTAATATAGTTCCTTCTAGATCCCAATTTTGAGATAAAATGGTTTCTTAGAAGAATTATATGGATTATTTGCAAGAATAGTATTGTTTTCAAGAATGTATTTGGAACCAGAGAACTGCATTTTTATTCCTACAGACTTTTAAAAACAGATGGAAGGACAGCAAAATAATTATTTTCAGCAGCTGAATTTGTAGTCAGCCTGTTTGCTGCTAAAAATCCAAATTCACCATATTTTGTCCCAATTACAAATATCAACATTTTGCTTAGAGAAGGCATATATAAATTACTTTGAAAACTAGGATATGAAGATGCTACAATGTAAGGTTGGTAATAGATCGATGTAGTTACATTCCTTTTCAAAATATGGCTTTGTAGCCCAAGCATTTTGCCAGAACTACTGCAAAGAGCTTTAGAACAAATGGTGAGAAAGCAGCCAAAGTGCATTGCAATTTGATGTGGCTCCAGCCAGAAATAAAGCTCTCTCCATCATTATCAATCTCTGCAAAATTCAGTGAAGAAGCGTTAAAAGTTGAGGAACCGTAGCTTGGAAAAGGATGAAGGGAAGACAGGACAGCTTTCTGGGTCTTGTAGTTCTTTCTTTAACAGCACTTTGATCTATACTTCAAGAATGAGATTAATTCACCTCTTTGTCTTCTTTTGGCAGTACTGTCTCCAAAAATACAAACAACATCAGAGAGACAAAGGTGAGTAACTTAACCATGTTTGTGTGGGTACCTGTAGCAGGTGTGGGGATAGAAGGGCATTCCTTCCTCTGTACCACAGAGGGGGGGAAATCCTTCTTTCAGAACTACTGTTTTTGGAGAGCCTCTCAACTCCCTTTAAGTTATTGTGGGGAAATGCAAAAAGATCTGTTATCCTGCATTGCATTTTAAATGGACTGTGCCGTTTGTAATGATCAATCTTAATTTGGTGTATCATTGGTGGCTTAATATGCAATGTCTTTCATGAATATTGCATAATAGCACAAGTATTTTTCCATAAAAATACAGAACAAGATGAGACAAAAGAAATAAGACAAAAACACCAGGAGAAGATGGCTGAGAAAAATGCCATAATAAGAGAGGTAAGTAATTCACTTCCCATATAATCCTGTTTTAAGCTTCTCTTTTTGTTTGCTTATTTTTATTCTATGATTGCTGAATGTTTCCTGTAATTTCTGCATTTTAGCTGGAGGAGGAAAATGAGTTCCTGGCAAGTGAAGTTGCAAGCCTTGAGAACCAAAACAAGTACTCAAGGAAAACTCCTTCAAAATCAAGGGAGTATAATTTTAACTTAAGAACATTTTTATTACGTTCACTTTAAAACGAAAGTGATTTTTTTCTTCTTAAGTTTAGCTTTACAAGTATTAGTTATTTTGTTATTTTTTTGCCAGGGCCTGCCCTTATTTATGATATAAATAAGGGTGTGTGATTAAATTAGTAACTTAATTAGTAGCCCGAATTAGCGGATCAAGGAAATGCTATGGATGTAGCATATAGAGAATTCAGTAAGGCATTTGACAAAGTAGACCACAGCCTATGTCTTCATAAGATAGAACAGTGCGAGATAGACAATACCACCACCAGATGGATTCGCACTTGGCTGACCAACCACACTCAGTATGGAGCTCTCAATGAAACTAGATCCACCTGGAGGGAAGCATGCAGTGGGGTACCTCAAGGTTCTGTTTTGGGCTCCTCAATATCTTCATCAATGAGCTAGATGATGGGATAGATCAAATTTGCCGGAAAAAACAAATGCGCAGAATAGGCAGTTCTTGGCTGAATACTAGCAACTACAGGAGGGATCTAGGCGTCCTAGTGGATGACCACTTCCCAGGTATACCTACTCAAAAATGTTTAACCAAATATAATATTGTCCAAGATGAAATGCCATTTTATTGGACAAATGTGAAATTACATAAAATATAATTTCACATACAGAAAGTGAAATTATCATACTGAGAGGACATTGTTTCATAGAAAATTCACATAATTGTCATAAAAAATGAAAAAAAATTATCTGTGAATTTTTCAAGGTGTTTTTCTGAGATTTTCAAATTTTGCAGAATTCTATTCCAGGGTCACAGAAGAGCCACAGACGACCAATAATTGGGGTATATCCTTCAGCCATGAAATAAAGAGATTTTAGACAAAATGCACTCTCTTGTGCATTAGAAATAGAATTTAGATAGCTTGTCTTGATATGCTGGGCTGAATGATTCCAAAAGCAAATGTGATAAAAAATCTTGCTAACTTTCTGCCTCCTCATTTCCACCAAAAAATTATCCATCAGCTTCAATTATTTTCTACTTCAATGTGGCTAGTTTTGATCAGGCAAAAATGCTATTTCATAAATAATTTAATGTGTTAATTTTTATTGAAATTCTTATTTTTTTCCAAAAAAAGGAACATATGGTTTATCTTCAAATACAGTTTTTAAATATAGGATTGAATTAAAGTGATTCTCTTCTAATCTACTTGTTTTTAATCTAGTTCTGTGAATATTTCAACTTCAAAGACACCTGCACTCATTTTTGGGACTCCCTCTGTTCCTTACTTTACCCAGTCAGGGACAATCAGAATGGGCTGGATTTCTGTGGCTAACAAATGCAGTCTATGATTGGAGCCTCGATGAGGCGAAGCGGCTCATGTGAATAAATGAAATCATGGGCTATGTCGTTGGATGTGTATATCTCCAGAAGAGTCACCCAAGTCAAATAGGCCATGTATTAGCCCAGACTATTCCATCTGCCAACCCACATTGGACTAGTCTGGCAGATTATAGTCTATTCTTTCAACATGTCAATACAACATCAAAAATGGTCTTCATTTCCCAGAGGCCCTAGTGCAACTAACCACAGCAGTAGGAAGACCTGCCCCAAAGGCAGAGGGTGCTACGAATCACTGGGCTAAATCAGGCTGCCTTTGGACTTTGAACATAGGAATGCTGAATATGTGAACCAGGAAAATGGATACTGGACCAGAAGAACTGCTGGTTGAACTCACCAATGTGCATTGGGATATCATTGGATTATGTGAACATGACAAAAAGGTGAAAGTTTGTTTGAACTTGATAGGACTGGGCATCTACTCTACAGTAGGGTACTGAGGAGGGACGATGTGGCAGAGATGATTTAAAGAACTATTACCCAATAAGCCTTCTTTCAGTCATCTAAAACTTTTCACCAAGATAACAGCAAAAAGAATATTGAGGACATTAAATGATGCACAGCTGAAAGAGCAGGCAGGGTTCAAAAGTGGTTACAGCACAATGGATCACATCCAGGTTGTTCAGAAACTCATTGAAAGGCACAATGATTACACCGTGCCTCTGTGCATGGCTTGCATTGATTATGAAAAGCCACTGATAAAGAGGATCCACTATTTCATCTTTCTCATTGCATAAGCAACATTGTTGCTGTTGTTACTGACATATTGAATTTTTACTTTCATTTAATTAGTCAGCAAGACTTGTTCTTGAGCAGCACAAAAGGAAGCCTTCAGTTTCTTTCTTCAGCATCTCTGATCTCAAGCAGCTCCATGTTAGCTTTGCATCTACCTTTCCTTCAATGTCCTCCAGATATTGACTATGCATAGGCTTCTTTTTCCAGATAGAAACTCTATGCTGAATTGTTTCTTTTCATGGCATCAGCAGCCATGACCGAAGGGGAACATCCAAGT
This sequence comes from Naja naja, assembly GCA_009733165.1. Lineage (NCBI taxonomy): Eukaryota > Metazoa > Chordata > Lepidosauria > Squamata > Elapidae > Naja > Naja naja. The sequence continues at coordinate 143,148,438 of CM019148.1, forward strand.
GTAGGTGAAGGACAGGTAAATCACCGAGGTCCCTGGTAAAACATGGCAGAAACCTGGGATAAGGCTGAGAGCCCAGGAATGCCAGCAGCATCTCCCTCAATGGACACGGCCATGTCTTGCCTGCGATAACCACAGCTAGCTGGTGCCTGAGGATTATATTTGTTAGGCCTGGGAAATTTTGCACATGCACACTTGCAACTGAGCATGACAGATTTCTCTGATATATTTTGGAGGAAAGGATCCAGACTGATCTCCATTGGGCCATTGGCAGCAGTCAGTGGGGCTGCTGGACTTGAGGGATGTCATGTGGTTATGCATCATGACCTGCACAATTCTTTACTGATCCGTGACATTGAAAGTGGATGTCCCTTTTGGGGACTGTCCCATTTATTCCCTAGCAGGATTTATAAAAGAGAGGAATTATTACATAGTGTCTTTTTTTCCGCAAAGGGAATGCTTTTATGGGAGGACTGTTGAGACGGCGTGGAAGGAAGACAAGACATGCAAACATAGTTCATGAGGGAAGGCACCCTGAGGTCGTGCCTCAAGCCTCTTTTATTAGGAAAGATCCGATCAAGCAGACCCCTGTGTCACAAACTGATTGGCTGTTTGATGGCTTGAGAAGGAGCATGTTTACCCAAGTCAGGAGATTAGCAATTGCTGTCACGTAGGCATTTTAGTAGGACCAGGGAAGTTTATTATTTACCAAGACTGAGAGGAAAACTTATTCGAATGTGGGGGTTCATGGGTCATCCCAGCCATGGGTGGTTTGCCAGCTTCAGGCCAGTTTTCCCCACAGAGGACCAAGTTTCCAATTAGTAGCATTTATTAGCCATGCATCCTCGGTTACCAACATCCAAATGGAAAACAATACTCTAATCAAGGAACTACCGTAGACAAACCTCAGCTCCACCAACACTGGCAGGCTAAGCTGCTGTATGTAAACAGGGAGCCAACCCCACGCCCTTCTAGCAAGAAAGATGTCAGCTAGTCAGGTAAGGAACAGTCTGTAAGCAAAGAACCATGTTCAGAGAGCACCAAGGACTCTACAGATCAGCTTTGAGCTATGCATATGGTCAATTACTGGCATCATGAGCAGGTATGACCAGTTGTAAGTAGCAGACTTAATATTCAGAGTAACTGTTCCTGAGCTATTCAAAATCAACAGCAAAAATAAGCAAAAAACAAAACAAAACAATCCAAAAAGCAGGGCTCAGATTTACAATATATTATAATGAGATAAAAAAGAATGGTGTGGAAAGGAAAAGGAAAGAAAAACTCCTAACTTATATGTTCAAGTGAAGTCCTATATAAACTATTATAAGTTTTATATAGTCCCATATAAACTATTTATTTATTTACCTATTTACTTAGTTAACAAATTATTTATTTATTTATTTATTTATTTATTTATTTATTTATTTATTTATTTATTGGACTTGTATGCCGCCCCATCTCCGAAGACTCGGGGCGGCTCACAACTAAAACCAGACAATCAGCAATAAATAATTAAAAGAAAATTAAATAATCTCAAGCCCAATATTTTATAACATTAAATTAAAAATTAAATTTAAGAAATCCCCCCCCAGGAGGTCAGCACAGCCCGGCCTGTTTGAATAACCAGGTCTTCAAGTTGTGACGGAAGGTGCGAAGGTCAGGGGCCAGATGGAGCCCCAGGGGTAGTTGGTTCCACAGGGGGAACTGCCACAGAGTAAGCCCGTCCCCGGGGCACCGCCAGCTGGCACTGACTTGCCGATGGAACCCTGAGAAGCCCCTGCCTGTGAGCTCGTACCGGTCGATATCAGCAGGAGACGCTCCCGTAGATATCCCAGACCCATGGCTTTCTATATCACCCAAAGTGATAGAATATAAAACTAGCAAATACAGATGAAATTGGGGTATCATGCTAGTTCGCCTCCTCGCGGTGCACTCTAGATAGCATTGTAGTGTGAACGAAACGACTAGGAACAATTGGCAGCCAGACTACATTGAAGAATTGGCAGTTAACGACAGTTGGCAGCCAGACATCTTTGTAGAACTCATGGCTCTCTAAACACATGGCAATGGATTGAATGTCCATCAAGAGCTTACACCAGCCCAATGTCTGATTTTTTTTCACCATAGACCACTCTGTCCTTGAATGGCTGGGTGGACTGGACATTAACATTGGAACTACTATAAGTCCATGTATTTGCCATACACTAAATAAATAAACAGATAAAAGTGGAAATCTTATAGTTGAAGGAAATAAAAATGTTTCCCCTGCCAATAATGAAGGAACCTAGATAGGTCTTTGGTTCCAAGGAAACCCACATCAGGCTCAAGCCCACAAAGGACACAGGGAAATCCAACTGAGTTCAATCTTTTATTTGTTACAATTAATGGACAGAATTCTGCCAAAGTTTAGCTTTGCCTTCTAACTATGAGATAGAAGAGATAGAAGGAGAGTCTAAGTGTGTGGCTACCCTACCCTGAACCTCGTCCCTGCTCTCCCATCCAGCTCAGGGCTGTGAAGTCTCTTGATCCAGGTCTATTCCTGGGAAAACTTTGTGCTGCTCAAACTCTCTCCCACTGCTCCTGTGGGTGCACATACCATCACATTCAGTCCTGGTCACCTAACCTATTCTCAAGGCTTTTTCAAAAATCGAAAGACTTAATCTTGGAAAGAATATTCTGTATGGAGAGCTTCATAATTGAGAAGACACATGTCCCGAGACCCACCAAAAGTAAATCCATAGCCTCCCTGAAGCTCATTCAAAAGAAATGGGCAAGTACAGTATGGTGGAGCAAGAGCCATACTGTAATTTACACAGGCATCTCTCCAATTCTGTTCACTCAACTCTGCACCACTTTTTCAGCCTAAATTGTGCATATTTCTCCAGAGATCTCCCTGCTTTCTTCAGTGGCACTATTTTTCTATGGATTTTTCTCTCACACCTCATCCTCTGATTCTACCAAATGCATCAGCAGGATTTTGTATTTACATTTCTGCCAATATTGAAAAATAAATAATCTCTGAGTAGCATTCATTCAGCTAATCAGTTGGCTTTGCTTTTCCTTCCTAGGGTCATGCCTCATACTGCTAACAGGTAGATGAGCTCACAAAGGAAAAGTAAATAAAACTTTGGGTAGGCTGAAAGCTATTCATCAGAGCTTTTAACTCTATATGGGCACTTTACTTAGTTACTCAGGATTGGTTGGTTAATTTGCTTTTGTTTTTATATAGCTTAGGTTTGCTTTGCTTTACAGTATTTGTTTATTTATTTACTTAATATCACACCTATTTATTTATCATACTATTTATTTATCATATTTAATATATTTGTTTATTTAGTTAGGATTAGTATAGTTTAACTCAGTGAAGGTTTAGTTTACCTCCATTATGGAGACATTCCTCTATTATGCAGGGAAAGCCCTCTTTAAGGTAAGAGATCTTCGCTTTTATTTATTTATCAATTTACATGTCTGGCTCTAGGATTAGGGTTAGGGTTAGGATTAAGGATTCAAAGAGGTAACATGACAGATAACATGACATAAGTAATGGAAGGAACTATATGAACATTTAATAACAAAGTAAAATAGGAATCAAAGGATTTTCTCAGTGGTTTGATCTTCAAGCTTGTTTCAATTTAGTTTCTGAACTTTTTGTTACCAGACTAGGTAACATCATCAGCAGGATTGTCTTGTCCAGTTCTCCTTAGCTTATAAATGCCTTGTGTGCCAGTTTGGTCAGTTGGTCGTTTGGTTGTTTGTTTGTTTGGAACTATATTTAAATTCTGAGCAGCTGATTGGTTGTTTTGTTGATTGGTTGTTCAAATGATCTGGTTTCTTATATATTCATATGCTGGATCTAGGTCAATACGTTTGTTAATTGTTCATTTGGTAGAATACCAGGCCTCAGCAAATTTACATGCATGGCGGTTGCTGGCATGGTCGATAATTTTTGTTCCTTCCCAGTCAAACTGGTGTTCATTCATGTTGTTCAGTTCGATTGGGAAGGAACAAAAATCATTGGCCATGCTAGCACCCGCCATGCACGTGAATTTGTTAGGGTTTAGTTTAGTTTAGTTAGGGCTTAGTTTAGCTCCATTATGGAGACTTTCCTCTATTATGCAGGGAAAGCCCTCTTTGAGTAAGAGATCTTTGGTTTTATTTATTTATTTGTCAACTTACATGTCTGACTCTAGGATTTAGGATTCAAAGAAGTAACACAACAGATAACATGACATAAGTAAGGGGCTCTGGAAGGAACTATATTAACATTTAATAATGAAATAAAATACAGTAGGAATCAAACAAAAATTAGTTTAAAATAAGTTTTAGAATAACTTTTGAACCTGAATATTTAAAAAATATTTGCACATCTTCTTTCAGGCCCTTTCTTGGTGAATTGTGTTAATATCTTCAATTTAAACACATCCATAGAAGAATTCCAGAAAGGCTTGGAAACATGGCTCTGTGGCTTTGAGTGGGCTGCACAGAAAAACACACAGTCGTGGGGCTGGTTAGAGCCCTCAAATCCCTCTTCCTAATTAATTTTTAACATTGCTTGCCTCTATTAAATTTTATACATGCAGCTTGTTTTTAATATTTCATTTGTAGAGCTCCTATAGTCTCTCTGGGAGGGAGATGGGCAGTCCTTAAATATGATAAATAAACAAATAAATAGGATATGTTCTTTCCTCATATTCACTGAACTGCACTGGCCATTAGTCATGGTTAAGAGCCATAGGGGTGAAGCACTCAGCAGATAACAGTGAACATTGTTGCTTCACTATCCCATGTCCCTTTTTAGCGCCTCACCCCTTTTTCAATTCACCAGGTAGATGAATCCAAAGTAGTGGGGGAGGGGAGAGAACTTTGCCTTCCTACTGTTTTTGGCTGTGACAGGTGGAGACAATATTGTGGAGGGAATGCAGTCACCTCCACCATATACCTGCACCTATGACACACAACCCATTTGTTTACATCATCGTTTGTGCACAAAAAATATACAGTGGAATGTCAGGTCACAAACACTCCTGTTTGTGACTAAATTGGATAGTGAACAAAAAATCCACCCGGTTTTTGAATCAGGTCACGATTTAAAAATCAGGTGGCGAACAAAATTGGTGCAGAAAGATTTCCCCTTTGGCACCATTTTTTTTGACTGCACACATGTGCAGTCGGTCATGCTTCTGGACACGACCAAATCAGGTCACAACCGGAGTCTGGGAACAGATTATGGTCATGACCCAAGGCTCCTCTGCACAAAAAACCTATGATTATTTTGAAGCAGAAATATTTCCAGTATGTGTTAGGAATCCAGATCAAATTTTAATATAGTTCCTCCCAATTTTAAGATAAAATAATTTCTTACCAGGATTACATGGATTATATGCAATATTAATATTGTTTTAAAAAATTTATTTAGAGCTAGAGGATTAAATGTTTATTCCTAACAGACTTTTACAAATAGAGCAAAATAAGAATTGTCAGCCGCTTCAGTTATGATCAGCCTGCTTAAGGATTGCTGCTAAAAATCTAAATTCCACAAACTTTGTCCCAACTACAAATATCAACATTTTGGTTTGAGGAGGCCTACAGCAGTGGTGGGATTCAAATTTTTACTACCAGTTCTGTGGGCATGGCTTGGTGGGCATGGCAGGGGAAGGATACTGTAAAATCTCCAGTCAGAGGTGGTATTTGCCGGTTCTCTTAACTACTCAAAATTTCCGCTAGTGGTTCTCCAGAACTGGTCAGAACCTGCTGAATACCCACCTCTGACCTACAGTATATAAATCATTTTGAAAATTAGGATAACTAGATTATCTTCCTCTAGTTGGTTTGCCCTCAATGTTCATAAAGTCTTCTTTTGGCAGTACTGTCTCCAGAAATGCAAACAATATCAGAGAGACAAAGGTGAGTAAATGTTATTTGTGTGGGTACCTGTAGCAGGAATGGGGATAGAAGGGCACTCTTTCCTCTGCACCATAGAGGGGGATGTAAAAAAATCTGTTTCCCTGCATTGCAGTTTAAATAGAGTGTGCCATTTGTATTGACAAGTCTTAATTTATTGTGTCATTGGTGGCTTAATATGCAATGTCTTTCATGAATATTGTGTAATAGCATAAGTATTTTTCCATAAAAATACAGAAGAGACAAAAGAAATAAGAGGAAAACACAAGGAGCAGATGGCTCAGAAAAATGGCACGATAAAAGAGGTAAGTAATTCACTTCCCATACAATCCTGTTTTAAGCTTCTCTTTTTGTTTGCTTATTTGTATTCTATGATTGGTGAATGTTTCTTGTAATTCTGCATCTTAGCTGGAGGAGGAAAATGAGTTCTTGGCAAGCAAAGTCACAAGCCTTGCGAACCAAAATAAGTACTCCGAGGAGAAACTCCTTCAAAGTCAATGAAGTGAGTATAATTTTAACTTAAGAACATTGTAATTATTTCCATTTTAAAAACAAAAGTGATTTATTTCTTCTTAAATTTAGCTTTACAGATACTTGTTATTTTGTTATTCTTTGCCAGGGCTGGCCTAAGAGGAAGAAGACCTTCCAAGTGAGAAACTTTTTCTTGGAAAAAGACCAAGGAAAACACAGGTACTATATAAATAAGGAGATGTGATTAAATTAGTAACTTAATTAGTGGCCTGAATTAGTGGATCTAGGAAATGCTATGGATGTAGTATATGTAGAATTCAGTAAGGCATTTGACAAAGTAGGCCACAGACTTCTATCTTAACAAGATAGAACAATGTGGGATAGACAGTACCACCACCACTAGATGGCTTTGCACTTGGCTGACCAAACACACTCAGTATGTAGGCCTCAGTGAAACCACAACTACCTGGAGGGAAGCATGCAGTGAGCTACCTCAAGGTTCTGTCTTAGGCTCTTCAATATGTTCATCAATGAGCTAAATGAAGGGATAGAAGGGGACCTGATGACATTTGCAGAAAGAAAACAAATGCGCAGAATAGGCAGTCACTGGCTCAATAGTAGCAACTATGGGAGGGATCTAGGTGGACCAACACTTAACTATGAGCCAGATTTTTTGGTGCAGCTGCCAAAAAAGCCAATGCAGTTCTAGGTTGCCTCAAGAAAAGGATTTGCTCAAAATCATAAGTGATAGTCCTGCTCTATACCACACTAGTGAAGCCACACATGGAATACTGCATCCAGTTCAGGTTGCCACGATACCAAAAAGACGCTGAGACTTTAGAAAGAGTGCAGAAAAGAGCAACTAAGATGATAAGAGGTCTGGAGGCTAAATTGCATGAGGGTCGCTTAAGGGAACTAGCGATGTCTATCCTACCAAAGAGAAAGATTAAGGATGACAAGATAGCTATCTTCCAGTACTTGAGGGGCAGTCATACAGATGAGAGGGTTGATATGTTTTCAAAAGCACCTAAGACCTAGACAAGAAGCAATGCATGAAAGCTCTTTAAAGTAAGATGCTATCTGGAACCAAGAAATTTCCAAACAGTGAGACCAATTAATCAGAAGACCTTCAAGGTCCTTTCCAGCCATATGATTCTAGATGATGAGAAAGCAACTACTGTTAATCACAGCCATGTAATATATGAGGAAGGGATGAAGGAAATGTATTCAGTTTTAATCAGATAAGAGAAGCTACACTGTGGGGTCCTTAATGCGCTCTGAGCTTGGTGGGTTTTTTTTGCAGATGTTTCATTACCTAGCTAAGTAACATTAGCAGTACACATTTATAGCCAAATATTCTTCTCTTACACTCCTTTCCCCCAGGCTGCAAATGAACAAGGAGCTGGCAGTGATTTAGAAGAATGTGAGAAACTAAAAGTGGAAATCCAGTGTTTCCACCAAGAAATGGATCAACTGAAAATTGTAAGTATTTTGCATTGTAGTAAGAAATTAGAACAACCTCAATAAGTAAAATTATATAATTAGTTGCATAATTAACTGCAAAATAGCCAGTTCTAAGAGTATATATAGGTAAATGTAATTTAATAAAATGCATTATATCTTAATGTGCCACAGCATAAAAACAATGAAATATCCAGATAATACTGTTTTAAAATATTTGTTTAACTGTTTTCAGATTCTGCTGGAATCTCAGATAACACCTATAAGTGTGTAGAAAAGGTAAATAAATAAGACATTATGTTTTTCAATTTGGTAGAAAAAGTTACCATACAAGATTCAGTAGTAAAAATAAAATCAATTTTGCAACACAATGTTTATTCTTATACAGCACCTTGGGATAAGGAGCCACAAATCAACATAGTATGACTGATGGAAGCAACTAGCAGATAGAAGTGGAAGTGGAGTAAGCATTATGATAGGTTTTTCTTTCATTCTGAATTATGGTCTATATGTAAACAAACTCCATCTTTTAATAGTCTTTCATAGGATAACAGAGTTGGAAGGGATCTTGGAGGTCATCTAGTCCAACACCCCTCTCCCACAGGAGACCCTACACCATTTCTGACAGATGGCAGTCCAGTCTGTTCTTAAAAACTTCCAGTAATGAAAGCAAAAGACCACCTGGTAAGCTGCTGCAAGAAGATTGCACAGACTGACTACAAGCAAAGCCATGACAATGTAGTAGCAATGGTGCATTGAAAGGTCTGCACAAAATATCATTTGCCTGCAAGCAAGAACTGATGGGACCATAAAATGGAGAAAGTCATAGAAAATTAAGAAGTTAAATTGTTTTCGGACTTTAGAATTCAAACAGACAGGGGCCTGCCACATAACACCTGGACTTAACAATTGTCAATAAGAAAGAGAAAAAAGTCTGGATAGTGAATGTGGGAATGCCTGGAGACACCAGAAGAGAAGAGTAACAAAATATAAAGACCTATGAACAGAAATAGATTGACTGTGGCAAAGTCAAGCAAGGGTAGTACCAATAGTAATAGGGCCTTGGGTGCAGTCCCAAAACAACTGGAGCACCACTTGAACACCATAGGCATTGACTATCAGTCAATTGCAAAAGGCAGCTTTACTGGGAACAGCTTCCATCCTGCAACGATATCTGTAACACCATCAAACATCCAGATCTGCCTATCCCAGGTCCTTGGTGAGGACTCAATGGATGGACAAAAATGCCAAACCCAGTCTGAACATCTGGTTGACCACGTGACAAACCATAATAAGTAAAGCCTTGAAATACAATTTTGGTACGGCAGCAAAATACTATTCTCTATAATTTACAGGATCCCAGTCCCAGGATGACTTTCAGTTTTCATGGGACTGGGATCAACATAGTAAGCTAATATAATAAATACATTAATAAACAAATAAATATAATGAACAGTCCAAGTAGCATTTAATACTTTATAATTTGACAACATGAAATTAAAGAAGCATGACTACAGAAAGCATAAAACTATTTTCTTACTGTATATTATTAGGGAGGGGTTGTCTTCACCCTCTTTCTTTCACACAAAATGCATCCTCTCCCTCCTGGTAATCCAGACTACATTCCATCACACTTCATTTGTTATGATTTTAATTTGCATCAAGAGGTTCACCTAGAATCAAATCTTACCTGAGCAAATGGATTGCTATATAGTAATAAATGGGATCTGACTGCAAGCAAACAGGGAGAGGATACAGGGAAGGGGTAAGGTCTTCACCACAATTGAGTCCAAAATTTATGTTGCTAAATGAGACAGTTGTTAAGTAAATTTTACCCCTTTTTTTGCCATAGATGTTAGGTGAATCAGTGCAGTTGCTAAGATAGTAACACGATTGTTAAGTAAATCTGGCTTCCACTTTGACTCTGCTTGTCAGAAGATCACAAAGGATGATCCTGGAGCATTGCAACCATCATAAATACATGCTAATTGATAAACATCAGAATTTTTGATCACAGGGTGTTGCAACCGCCATATGTGTGAAAGGGTTTTTTCAGTGGTGTTATAAATTTGACCAGTCACTAAATGAATGGTTGTAAATCAAGGGCTACCTGTAGAGGGAGGCATCAGGCAGGCCATTCTAGAGAAATGGGGATGATCACTGTGGTGCCATCTCCACTTTTGGCCTGATTGCTTTAGTCTTGATAGCCATGTTTCTGGAGACATTGTCTCAGACTGCTGTTGGTAAATATCAGGTCTGAATGGATTAAGTCTATGTTTGCACATAAGTTAGTTTTGAATTCAGAAATGAACCTGATGGATATTATAAAAACCTAGCCAGGCAAGGAGGCTAATGTTGCCTTATCAGAAATCTACCTTCCCATGTTGGGGATTATCCATTAGCCATGATCCTGAGATAAGAGTATTTATTTATTTATTTGTTTGTTTGTTTGTTTGTTTGTTTGTTTGTTTGACTTATATGCCGCCCAACTCCCAAAGGACTCCGGGCAGCTCACAGTAAAAAATTAAAAAATTACATTGATAAAAATTTAAAAGCAATTTAAAAAACAGTAAACCGCAGAAGGGTCGGATCTCGATAGATCACAGTCGTGAGATCAACAGCCCCATGCCCATCAGAAAAGCCAGGTTTTGACTGCTTTGTGGAAGGTCAGTAGGGTGGAGGCAGTCCAGACCTCGGGAGGTAGCTGGTTCCAGAGAGTTGGAGCAGCCACAGAGAAGGCCCTCCCCCACGGGCCCGCCAGCCGGCATTGTTTAGCTGACCCAACCCGGAGAAGACCGACTCTGTGGGATCTTACCGGTCGCAGGGAGACCCAGGGTAGGAGACAATTCTGAAGATAACCTGGTCCTAAGCCATATAGGGCTTTATAGGTAATAACCAACACCTTGAATTGCACCCGGAGACCAACAAGAAGCCAGTGCAGCTCGCGGAGAATTGGTGATATGTGGGTGTATCTCGGGACACCCACAACAGCTCACGCGGCTGCGTTCTGGACCAACTGAAGTCTCTGAATGCTCTTCAAGGGTAGCCCCATGTAGAGTGCATTGCAATAATCCAGTCGTGAGGTGACTAGGGCATGAGTGACTGTGAGAAGATGAGTAGTGATTCTCTGGATATTTGATAGTCACTAAAAGTTATCTCTGTTTCTTAGCCAAGCAAGTCAATGTTGTCATGCGTTGTCATTTCTGTGGTCATGTGGCCAGCATGTCTATACATTGAAAGGCACACAGAATGCTGTTACCTTCTTACCTAAGTGGTACCTATTAATCTACTTGCATTTGCATGCTTTCAAACTGCTAAGTGGGCAGCAGCTGGGGCAAGTAACAGGAGCTCACTCTGGTGCACAGAGCCCAGGTGTCTAACTTGGACTGTAAGCTTCCACCTGACAAGCTCAGTGTCTTTAACCGCTGAGCCATCATGCCCCATGATAGTCACAAGGGAGCTATATTTCGGTTGTAATAGGCAATGAATCAGAGTCTAAATGGTCAGATCAGTTTGAGGATCCTGTTCTTACACTGCTCAGTTTTGTTATATAGCAGCAGCTTCCAGACACGATTGACAGCTGGATTTGGTGTTCAGCTGTTGATGCTGAACAACTTCAATCTTCACGCCGTGCAAGCTTTGACATCCAGAGATTGCCTACCCCAAGAAGAACCAATCCATCCAATGTTTATTTCATTGACCATCCCCAGCCCAGCTGAAATATAGTGAAGAAGGGAGCAACAAAACAAGCTTTTTAATCAGTGCTCTATTTCTCTGTCCTTATCCCCAGAAAGGCAGATGGATCTTGCCCTGCTAGTTTTTAGAAGAGTAGTTGAAATGAAACTCTTGCACAGAGCATTTGGTAGTTGTTGCACTGAGTATGTGTCAAGCAAATTTTATTATTTTACTATCGTTAGCCATGAAGGTTGTGAATTGGGAAGATGTCTCAGCCATCTTTTGTGATGAAAGTATATGGTTCCTGTCAAAGGTAGTAAAAAAAAGTAGGAGTTTTGGCTTTCATCACTGGAGTGATGACTAAGATTTATTATTTCCTTTAATAATGAAAAAGTAAGAAACCTGGAGTTGGGCTGTTAGCTCCTCCAGTGAAGAAAAATAGTGGCAAACATTCAATTGCATTCATCCTTTGTAGAAAGGTAATAAAAAACCTTGCCTTAAATGTTTACCTCTCATGAATCTCCTCAGCCTGAAGCACTGATATTCATCAGAGAGGAACATCCTGCTACTTATATTTTGCCATCACTCCAGAGGTTTGTTATATCCAAGACAACGAAAAGCATTTCCCAAGGCAAAATATTTACACACAGGGAAAAAGAATTCAGAAGTTTACAGGAAACTATAAGCAGGTATAAAACTATTATTTTAGCACCAGTGAAACAGTTTTGACTATGTGAAGGAATGCTGAACATTTGAAGTTTAGAGGATTAATATTCAGTAGGAGAATATAATGGAAACGCTGTGGGAAGAAATGAGAGGAACTCCTAAAACTAAATGCTGAAACACAAGGCTTCAGCTTTGATCAGAATAGAGCTGGAAGGGATCTTGGAGGTCTTCAACTCCCTGCTCAAGCAGGACATCCTATACAATTTGAGACAAGTGTCTGTCCAATCTCTTCTTAAAAACCACTAATGATGAAGCATTTACAACTTCTGAAGTTCCACTGTTTCATTGTTCTCATTGTTCAGAAGTTTCTCCTTAGTTCCAGGTTGCTTCTCTCCTTCATTAGTTTCCATCCATTTCTTCTTGTCTTGCCTTCTGGTACTTTGGAAAAGCACCAGAAGTGCTGAAACACAAAGCTTAATATTTGGATTAAGAGATTAACAATGTAAAGGTTTAATTTAGAATGAAGTTAAATGCTGACTTGGTGTTTCTCTAATTCCTGGATAATAAGCTACAAGGAAGAAGTAACTTAACTTCCACATGGATTTTTTCTTTATTTCCTAGTGCCTCATGTAGCAATTTAAAGTTAACCTGTGGTGCCCCAATTATGTCACTTCCAGGAGCAAAAATAATAACCCTGACCAGGATGATCAAGAAAAGATCCCAGGCCATCTTGCAGCCGTTAGAATGACATTCTGCCTCAATGTGTGTTCTCTCCCTTGTTTCCTGGAACACAACACATTGGCCTAATAAGAAAACTGATTCTGACTTCATAGCTTTTGAAACTTAACTTTTTGCATCTTGAGTGAACTAATGAATCAAAAGAGAGGGAGAGCCAGAGAGGGTTTAGCTATCACAGTATCCATCTCCTTATTCTCTATCATCCAACCCCTGCGAATGTTCACCGGTATCACACTGGGCATCACAGAGTCTTAGTTATTAATATTTGTCATCAACCTCATTTGTCCAAATGTTCATGAAAGGTAACAATGACAAATTGAAAAATTGCCTTGGAGACTTAATGTTACTTTTCTTTACTGCATATGTACTAATTAGCAGGGACTTTAATGCCATATATCCATTACTCTCCTGACCCGTGATGAGACCTCATTGCTGCAGCATCTATTTAAAGTCAATATATTGGCTACTGTCTAGTTCAGGGGTGTTAAACTCACATCATCATGTTGTTGTCATGTGATGTATCGCAATTTTCCCCCCTTTGCTAAAGCAAGGGTGGCCGTGGCCAGCGCATGATGCATTTGGCCTGCGGGCTGTGAGTTTGACACCTCTCAGATCCGTGTATCTGTCATTTCTTCAATGGAAGAAGAAAAGGGGGGGGGGAGACTGAGAAAGAAATCCTTATTGATGTAACCTGAATATATTTAATCTTGTATCGAATTTGTATAACCTACACATGATACAATGGAGGGATGAAACCCAGATGGCCGGAACCTATCACCTCTGGGAGAGACAGCTAGGAGATAAAGAGACCATAAAAATTCCACAGTGAGATGTGTCCTGGGAAACTCTGAAAAAGATCGTTCTAAAAAGGGGGTGGGGGGGGATTAACATGTTGGCTCTTTGTTTTACTAAATACACATCAACATAAAGGGAGGGGTTTTAAACTCCCTTATCTATCTCTGCATGCCTGAGAGACCTTAGACGCTGCTTTTAACCCCTACATGAATTGTCTCATCTCAATAAAGGATTCCTTTTGATACGTTTTGATACATTTTCAGAAGTTCATTCTTGTTAATTGAATGGGAAAGTTCTGTAGCCTGACAACACCCCTGGTCTAGCTCATCTAACTTACTGTTTGAATCTGAATATCCTAAATGTGGCAATGTTGAACGACAGGAAAATATACATACTTAAGAGCCTAGGTGGTGCAGTGGTTAGATTACAAACTACTGCTGACAGCCAGCTGCTTGCAATTTGGCAGTTTGAATCCCACCAGGCTCAAGGTTGACTTAGCCTTCCATCCTTCTGAGGTGGGTAAAATGAGGACCCAGATTGTTGGGGCAATAGGCTGACTCTGTAAACCAATTAGAGAGGGCTATAAAGTACTATAAAGCGGTATATAAGTGCTATTGCTACTGGGGGGAGGGGAATGAGCAATACAGATTATTTTATTTCTTTATTATTTGTTTGTTTTTGTATCCCACCTTTATTGTTTTTACAAATAACCCAAGGCAGTGAACATATCCAACAAATGTTCTTCCTCTTATTTTCCCTACAACAGCAACCCTATGAGGTGAGTAGGGCTGAGAGAGAGTAACTGGCCCAAGGTCACCCAGTTGGTTTTCATGTCTAAGGCAGGACTAGATTATATCATCAAATAATATGGTTGATTTGTTGATTTCATTTCAGGTCACAATGGGCAGGCTAGAAAGTGACTATCCCCAGTAATTTTACACTTAAAACTATTTGTATTTTACAAACACAGTGATTCATTCCACCAAGCTGATTTAGAAAATGACAGAAGTAACAGGAGAATAAAATAGGCTGATAAGATAAACTATGCTGTTATCCAATTATTACCTTCATGATAATGAAGTGATGCCATAAATTACACGTAAAATGATGATGAAACCAATGGCAATGAAGTAATAAATTCCTGGACCTTCAAAAGCATACCACCAAATTACAGGGAGTTCTAATGAACCAAGTAGCAAAGGCAGACCCCTTAAGACACATAGCTCAAAACTATGGTTTTATAAAGACTGATTAAAGGCAAAAATAGATCTTGTCCACAGTTACAACTAATTCAGGAATAAAATTAGGGATGAACCCCCAAATTCTCTTGCAAAACAAATGCCAGTAAAAGCATTTAATCATAGATTTTAAAAAAAGTGAACATAGCAAGATGGTTCCAACTCAATGAAGCCATGAGGTTGAGTGATTCACATACATTGTGACACAATAGTTCACAACCCCAAGCCTAAGGATTGAATGTTAATTCCAGTCTCTATCCAGCAGGCCTATTCCAGTGTCTATACTCTCCACAAGCTGGCAAAGCACCGCCCTGGAGTGCATAATAATGGTGGCCATTTGTATCCATCAGAGATATAAGACAATTAATTGAGCAATTGAAGCCCAATGAAGCCCTAGACAATGACTTTATTCCCACTGAAGTTCTTAAAACAACACTGTGGGACCTCCGTTCTTACTGCATTTTTCACTTTTATTGGCAACACCACTCATATTCTAGAAGATTAGGTTACAGTCATCATAATTCCAATTTATAAAAAAGGACAAAAGAAAATTCTGGTCAACTACCATCCAAACAGTTTTTAAAATATAATTAGCAGAATCTATGCTAAATACCTAAATGAGAAGTTCTATGACTGGACTGACAATAATATCCTAGCTGAAGAAAAGCCTGTTTTTAAACCATTTTAGATTTGAAATAGACCAAGCAATACTACTACTACACCTACCAGTAGTAAAGAAATACATCTAAGAATCGAAAAATCATCTTTTGTATATTTTGTTTTGTATATTTCAAATCTGCATTTGACTCTATATCAAGAGAACTATTGTGGAAGCAGCTGATATCTACCAACATAGATAAATTATTACTTTTATTATTATATAAACTTTACAGCAATACTAACCTGAAATAAAATGTGGTCGCAAAGGCCAATTAATTATAACAGAAAGAATAAAGCAAGGTTGTATTCTTGTGCCATTACATTTTAATTTTTATATAAACTCAGTTACACAAACTTTAATAAAGCAATCTTCATCTACCAAAACTAATCAAAAGATGACTTTCAGTTCTGCTATATCATGACAATGTGGTTATTCTGTCACTGTCTATGGTAGGGATGTGAAAAACCCTTAGACCACTTGCTTAATATTCTGAAAAAGAAAAATGGATGATAAATTACCAAAAGCAAAACTTCTGACTTTTAATGAAAGATCTAAAATTTATAATCAGTATATTAATGGCAATAATACCAAGCAAGTTAAATGTTTTAGCTACTTGGGAATTATCTTTCATTCCTCAGGACGGAATGCAGGGACTCACACTCACCCACAGATCATAGGATGCCCAAAGAAGGGCTATTATCCTTTGGTTTCTCTAGAGGTTGGCATTATGTTGCAGCTGAACTAAAACTATTTGAAGCAAAAGTTATAGTACAACTACATAGAATTCTACTGGGGTGTTATATTAACCGAACTGCAGTCCAGAATAAGCCAGGTATCTAAGAATGATCATGCAGGTCCCCAGATGCATATCTAATGCAGCTTTAAGACTAAAATTAGGAATAACAAAGGTAGAAGTCAGGATCTGGATGGTTAGCTTTAATTATCTCAATTGCTTCACTTTGCATGCAAAAGCTCATCTCACCAATAAATAAATGGATACACTGAATACACAGAGACACTCACTCACTCTCTTCCAGTAAGTTTTGCATATATTTCGGCAACTGTTTGCAAAGGTGTTTGAGCAGTTGCTACAATGAGCCAATTGCAGATATGATAGGCCTTTTTTTTCTTTTGTTCCCCAATCAGGCCCTATTACTAATAACTACAACGATGTCTGTGAGGTGCCTCAATGGCTGGACTATAAGAAGACGATCTTCAAGTACGCCTGCAGACAGGCACCAGGAACAGACACTGGAAAATGCATGTGATGCAATGAGCCTGAAGGCACAGAGGTTCCTCCCCTGCTTCCCATAAAAAGGAAAGAAATGGCTAAGCTCCCACTTTATTCACAATTCAATCCACTGGAAAAAGAAAATGGGAAAAGGATGATGCTTTGCATACAGCTAATCTGTAGCCAAAGATGAGAGGGAGCCAGGCGAGAATAAGCAAGATTTATATAAATGATAAACTTATATCATGTATAGATAGTCCTCGGCTTACCACCACAATGGAGTCCAAAATTTTGGTTGCTATGCAAGACAGCTGTTAACTGAGTTGTGCCTCAATTTATGACCTTTTTGTCACAATTGTTAAGCGAATCACTGCAGTTGTTAAGTGAATCACGTAAACATTAAGTGAATCTTCATTCCCGCATTGATTTTGCTTGTCGGAAGCCAGCTGGGAAGTGCCCTGAGTTGGTTCATGTGACCAAGGGGATGTAGCAATGGTCATAAGTAGGAAAAATGGTCATAACTCAGTGCTATTGTAATTTTGGTCACTACATGAATGGTTGTAAATCAAGGATTATTGTATATACCTACAACACATTGCACAGCGATAATAAGATGATCAGGACTGTATTTGACTACAGGTAGTCCTTGACCTATGACCACAATTGAGACCAGAATTTATGTTGCTAAGTGAGAAATTTGTTAAGTGAATTTTGCCCCATTTTATGACATTTCTTGTAACATCTGTTAAGTGAATCACTGTGGTTGTTAAATCAGTGACATGGTTGTTAAGTGAATCTGGCTTCCCCACTGAATTTGCTTGTCAGAAGGTCATAAAAGATGATCACATGATCCCTAGGACAATGCAATCGTCATAAGTATGTACAAGTTGTCAAGCATCCGGATGTAAATCATGTGACCCTGGGGATGGTGCAACAGTCATAAGTGTAAAAAATGGTCATAAGTCATTTTTTTAGTGCCGTTGTAACTTTGAATGGTCACTAAATGAACTATTGTAAGTGAAAGACTATCTGTAGTCATTAATCAGGACAGATATAAAAGTATAAAATTATTCCTAATGAATAGGAATAAATGAATTTTATCCCTAGTGAATGGGATCAGTGCCAATCTCTACCAGGAGCACCCTTTGCATTTGAAACTCTGATAATACAATGGAAAAATCTAAATACTGATTGAAACCCCCCTCTTTAGACCATATAGAACTCCTGCACATGGAGCCACATCTTGCACAGTTTATTTATTTGGTTGCCCATCTATGTAGCATCTTTCACAAATGTAGCCAACTAACTGCTACTTTTTAAGTCAAGATCATTTATGAAGCAAGTTAAAAATCACCATTTGATTTCTATTTTTAAAGGACAGATACTATCCTATGACCATTGGACTTTCAGGTGAGGAATAATTAACTAACATAGGGGTCCCCAACCCCCAGGCTGCGGCCTACTACTAGGCTGTGGTCAATTCAGAACCAGGTCATGGTACTGCACGCATGCAGCTCCATTTATATGTGCAGCAGGTGGTCGAGAATGCACACACAGCTCCACTTGTGCAAGCAGAGGGCATGTGTGCCTGCTGCTTGTGTATATGGAGTTGCCCCCGCACATTCACCCATCGTTCATGCAGAACCATCCCCTATCCCCTGCTGGTTCACAAAGCTGGAAGGTTGGAGACCAGTGAACTAACACACCTCCAAATGATGTCACAGCCATGACAAAAGACCAGTGAATAAATAATTTCTTTGAAATCTCTCCAGAAAAGGAGAAGATGGAAGATCACCCACTAGTACTTTGGAGAGCTGCTACTTCTGAGGGGACCACAGGACAGTGGTTCTTTTTGTAGGTTTGAAAACCAGGAAGACCAAGACAAACCATCAATCATTCAAGCACAGCAGAGCCTTTTTAAGAATATTGGGTCCATTAATCCCACTTTCTAAATCACTTTTGGAAATTTTTGAATTATCTGAAGGCGAAGAGAGATCTTCAGAATCACAAATTTGCAAAACCAAGTGGTGAGTTTATCTTCACTGCAGAATAAAAGAAAACTTACAAGCTTAAGAATTTGAAGAATTTGAAATTGTTATGAGCTACAATCCAAAGCTTAATACTGAATCTTACGATGTTGCTCCAGTAGAGCCTGTGCTTCAGAACTGTCTGCCTCAGGAATCAGTAAGCCAAAATTCAATTGAGTCTGATCAGCCATAAGCATCTCCTGTTCACCTGGAGCAATCAGATGACAAGGCACAATCCCCAAGCCTCAAGTCTAGGAGCATACAAAAGTGAGCAAACCAATGTTCACCAGAGAGGTTCTCAAAAACAAAGGCAAAGCATGAATAATTGCAGCCAGCTCACTACAGACATATTTAGGTACCTCCTTTGCTTGTTGGAAATAACATTCAGCTCTTGATTTGTATTCCTGCTTCTTGTTTTTAACTCTTGACCCTTGGACAGGCTGATTACCAGTTTGTCATCCTGTGACTTTTGGAACATCTCTAGACTATGCATTGCTGCGTTGTTTACCAGTTATTTCTGTTTTCTGTTATATGCCTAAATTGTGGTAAATATTCTTGCTTTTAAAATATTGCTTGTATGTGTGTCAACAACTTTCAAACAGAATAGAAATAAGGAACTTTTAAAAAGCTATATAAGAGTTAAAGTTATGAACAAATTAAATGATCAGAAAAAATCAGAATATTAGGTCTTTTGCTATAAGCTTTTTGAAAAAAATATAAACAAATAGCATCTTTGTGGGAACTAAATTGTTTAGTCTGTCTTCAGTTATATGAGAAATTTGAACTTTTGTGATTTCAGAAATAGGACACTAGAGGAGACTAAGGATTCCAGGCAGGAAAAAGGGGAGCGGGAAGGTTTGCCTTTTATGTTTGGTCAGCACTACAGATAAAATAACAGAAAATAGGATTACATGTGAAATCTGTAAAGAATAGAAATCAGATCTGTGAAGAATAGGGTCAGAAAACAGGAGCTGCAATGCAACATGTCTGCTTCTATAGATATATTATTTCCAAGAGTTGTGCAGGAAGAAATGACAATATGAAAGAGAATACCTTGGAAGGTCTACAGGATAAAAAGCTAAACAAACTTTACCTGATGCAGAACTATTAGAATATAAAGAAATTATTGAAATACTGGAAAATAAAAACTAATGTGAATTATTTATTTATTTATTTATTTAATTGGATTTATATGGTGCCCCATCTCTGAGGGGACTCGGGGCGGCTTACATAGAAATATATAAACAATAAATACAACATTTATCAAATTATCTAATCCAATTATAAAATCTAATTAAAATACCCTTAAACTAAAATTCCCAACCCTGCTCAGTCCAGGCCGGCCTGTACAAACAGCCAAGTCTTGAGATCACGGTGGAAGGAGCGCAGGTCCGGGGCCAAACGCAGCTCTAGAGGTAGCTGATTCCAAAGGGTGGGTGCCCCCACAGAGAAGGTCCTTCCCCGGGGGACCGCCAACCGACATTGTCTGGCCGACGGCACCCCCAGGAGGGCCTGCCTGTGGGAGCGTACTGTGCCATCGGACCTTGATGCTGGTAGGAGGTGCTCCTGCAAGTACCCCGGACCCAAGCCATGCAGGGCTTTATAGGTTGATACCAGCACCTTGAATCTTATATGGAGGGCAACTGGCAACCAATGAAGATCACGCAGGAGGGGTGTCACATGGGAGAATCGGGCTGCTCCCATCACCGCCCGCGTGGCTGCATTCTGTACCAGTTGAAGCCTCCGTATAGTCCTCAAGGGCAGCCCCAGGTAGAGAGCATTGCAGTAGTCAAGATGGGAGGCAATGAGCGCATGAGTGACCGTGCATAGGGAATCTCGGTCCAAGTAGGGGCGCAACTGATGCACCAGGCGAACCTGGGCAAAAGCCCCTGGCGACGGCTCCCACCTGCTCCTCCATACTGAGCCGTACATCCAGGAGGACACCTAAGTTGTGCACCCTATCCACAGGGGGCAACACCTCCCCCCCTATGGCCAAAGATGGAATTTCTTGAATCCGAGATGCTGGTATGCACAGCCACTCAGTCTTGTCTGGGTTGAGTCGGAGCCTGTTCCTCCCCATCCAGATCCGCACCACCTCCAGGCACTGGGAGAGCACGGGGAGGGCATCACTGAGGTGGTCCAGGGTGGAGATGTAAAACTGGGTATCATCAGCATATTGATGATACCTCACCCCAAAACCATGGATGATCTCACCCAGCAGCTTGATGTAGATGTTGAACAGGAGGGGAGAAAGCACCGACCCCTGAGGAACCCCACAAGTGAGGGTCCTTGGGGTCGATCTCTGCCCCCCATCAACACTGACTGCATGTGTCCCGAGAGGAAGGAAGAGAACCACCGTAAAATGGTGCCTCCCACTCCCAAAGACGCCGCAATAAGATACCATGGTCGATGCTATCGAAGGCCGCTGAGAGGTCTAATAGGACTAGGACAGAGGAATATCCCCTGTCCTGAGCCCTCCAGAGATCATCAATCAGCGTGACCAATGCCGTCTCCATGCTATAACCAGGCCTGAAGCCCAATTGAAATGGATCCAGGTACTCGGATTCTTCCAGGAAAGCCAGAAGCTGTTGTGCCACCATGCTCTCAACAGCCTTCGCTAAAAGGTGAAGGTTGGAGACCGGACGAAAGTTGTTTAAATTGGCTGGGTCCAAGGCAGGCTTCTTAAGAAGGGGTCTCACCACCACCTCTTTCAAGGTGGCAGGGAAAAACCCTCCCGCAGTGAAGTGTTGGTAACTGCCTGGAGCCAGCCACACGTCTCCTCACAGGCAGCATAAACTAACCAGGAGGGACATGGATCCAATAAACATGTGGAGGCACACAACTGCCGCATAATCCTGTCCACCGTATCTGAGGATACAGGGTCAAACTCCTCCCAGATGACATCGCCATTCTCCACATCCGACTCAAGCCAGTTGGTGTCCAACCCGGTCCAGATCCGAGTGATCTTTTCCAACAGGTGTTGACCAAACTCTTCGGCTCGTCCCTGCAAAGGGTCTACCCCCACCTCCTGATTAAGGAGGGAGCAGGTGACCCTAAACAGGGCGGCCAGGCAATTATCTGCAGATGCAATGAGAGTGGAGAAATAGGATCTCTTCGCCACTTTCATCGCTCCCAGGTAGGTCCTCAAAAAGAACCTCAACTGGGCTCGGTCGGATTCGGACTGGAAGGACCTCCAACTGCTCTCTAGGCCCCTCCTCCGATGCTTCATTTCCCGTAGCTCCATGGTAAACCAGGGGGCCAACTGGGATCTGCGTTGGGTTAAGGGGTGCAGGGGGACAACCCGGTCGAGCGCCCCAGAGGCCACCCGTTGCCAGGCTTCTGCTAGGGCCTCAGCCAAGTTGTGGGCCAGGGAGGCAGATAATGGTCCAAGTGCCGTCTGGAAATGCTCAGGGTCCATCAGCTGCCTGGGACAGAACCACCTCGTTGATTCCGCCTCCCAGCGGCGGGGAGTGGGATAGTGGAAGACCAGCCGAAGAATATAATTGTCCATGACAGGGGGCAAATAGTTGGCGCTCCCCCCCCAGACCATTACACCACTGTCCCGAGATAAAAACCAGGTCTAGAGTGTGTCCCCCCTCATGGGTCAGGCCTTGTATAATCTGGGTCAGGTCCATGGCCATGGAGGCTATGAACTCCCGAGCCGCCCCCGACCCCTCTCCCAGGGAAGGCAAATTGAAGTCCCACAGGACCACAAGCTTGGGGTACTCCAACGCCACCCCCGAGAGGAGGTCAAGCAGCTCAGGCGGGGCTGTTGCCACGCAGCTGGGAGATAGGTATGCCAGCAACAGGCCCCACTGACCTCCCGGGCCGCACTTCATGAGGAGGAGCTCACATCCTGCCTATCTGCGGATGTGAATTATAAAACAGAGATGACAGTTTAAGTGGAAATGCCAATTAAAAGCCAAGAGAACAACCTGGACTTCTTAATGGATTTATAAAAGAGGTTTACTGAAGACTTGAAGCCTTTGAAACAGAAAAAAGAAAATTGAAGAGTGATCAAATTCTATAACAACATCTGAATGAATTAAAGACTGTTAGAAACAAAAGGAAGAAGTACATGGTTGGCTTGTTTGACCCAGGTTAAAACAATACGATTTCTAAATGTAAATTTGGGAATCTTCTAAAATGTGTATTTTACTGACACCAGGACTGAAATGCTAATGAGTTATAGATTTGTGTATTAATAATGGATGGGTTAAGGGAAGAAGATATACTTCTATGTAACCTTATGAGGGTAAAGAATGACTAAGTTTGCTTGTACTTGTGATGAAGATTGGAAATCACTTATTTAAATATTTCTCTCTTTTTCTTTTTTTCTTTCTTTGCACATTTTATTCTTCCTTTTTCTTTCAGAGTTTATATCGTCATTATTTCTTTAAAGAATCAATATTTTAAAAAATATCTTATGACTTCTTAAAGAAATTGTTTGGGGAACTTTGAGACGCTGATGGGCAGTCCTTCTGAAGCTTTACTTGTTTTCTGGAACAAGAAGGAAGCTGCAGCCTTGGATAGTTTGCACCTATCAGTCTCTCCCTACTTGCTGATCCAAAGGGACTTCTTGGTTTACAGAAGTATTCTAGGAATTGAAGCAGAAGAGACCCTTAGAACACAGCTGGTGGAAAAGAAGGAAGGAATCCAACAGATTCCAGGTTAGAACATATCTGTACCTATGGCAACTAGACTGGTGAAACAGTATTTCTCAGCTTTTATTATATACAAAGACTGCTTCTGAGTGTCCCTGTTTAAAGTGACCTAGATCCCATTTGAGATAGATTTGCTGGAAGACCAATTATAGAACTTCTGTGAGAAATATTCTCGGCATCCGAAGGATTAATCTAGTCCTCAAATTCATTGAGATGCCAACTGGGCCAGAAGTGACTTGTGATATTATCTGGGATGAGATGTGAGGCTTTAAATAAAAGCTTATTTCAGCACAAGAACTGCACTGATTGCACTTGTTGATTATTTTTGGCAAGACCAGGTGTTGTATGGTATTTCAGCAGCTTTCAGTGTCATCAACCACGATACCACTTGGACCAACTCTGAGGGTTGGGAATGAGGAGCATTGTATTACAGTGCCTTTCCTCTTCCTGAAAAAGCAGTTTCAGCTGGTAGTGATGAAGAGGGAGGAGCTGAGTCTGAGGTCCTTTGAATATGAGGTGTCACAGGCCTCAGCACTTCACTTCAACATCTACATGAAATTATTAAGGGGAGTTACGTGCTGGTGTAGCTTTGCATATTAATAGCAAAGTGAACTGGCACTGTCCTGATTGGTGTCTGGATGAGCTTAAAACTTGAATTTAAAAAAAGAAAAAGCTTTGGTTCAATCCCAGGGACATGGCATGACTTTGGGTGCAGAAGTCATCTGGTTCCAGGAATATTTCCTGGATGGGATTACATCCCTCTGTACTGATTTGATTCATAATCTGGGGGTCTTTCTTGAGTCTCAGTTCCTGCTTGAAACTTAGCAAAGCCTCCGTTTGCACAACTCAGTTTTATGTGACAGTCAAGACCTTTTCTAGAACAGCAGGCTCAATCACTCATGTCTTAGTCATATTGTGTTTAGACTATTGCAATGTATTCTATATGGGGCACTGTACATAGGGCTATATTTGAAAACCACTATGAAGCTACAGTTGGGTAGAATGCAGTGGTTGAAACAGCCATGAATGCTTCATATGACACTGCTGTTGTGTTATTTTGGGAGCAACACCAGTTATCAGTTGGCTTCCAAGAACAATTTAAGGTGCTGGTTATCACCTTTAGAACTCTTGATAGAGAATCTGGGTATTTGGGGAACCTCCTTCTCCAGTTGGTTCTGT
The DNA here is from genome assembly GCA_009733165.1 of Naja naja. Classification (NCBI taxonomy): domain Eukaryota; kingdom Metazoa; phylum Chordata; class Lepidosauria; order Squamata; family Elapidae; genus Naja; species Naja naja. The sequence goes on from CM019148.1 coordinate 143,173,142, forward strand.
CAATCGGACAAGATTTTATAGAAAAAAAGCTTATTCCAAGTCCCATCACTTAGGAAGCATCCAAGATGCCCTGGAGTGAACCTTTTCTATTGCCGGCCCTCTTCTAGGAATAATGTTTCATTGAGATCTAGTGAGTTTCTACCTGCTGGGTTTCAGAAAGGCCCTAACAAACTGGCTTTTTCAATAGGCCTGGGGAATGGGGATGTTGTGAAATACAGGTACTCCTCAACTTATAGCTATTCATTTAGTGATTGTTCGAAGTTATGACAATGAAAAATGTAACATGACAATTTTTCACATGACTGTTGCAGCATCCCCATGGGCACATGATCAGAATTCAGATGCTTGACAACTAATTCATGACAGTTGTAGTGTGCCAGGGTCACGTGATCACTATTTGCGACCTTCTGACAAGCAAAGTCAATGGGGAAGCCTGATTCAACAACTGCAAAGATTCACTTAACAACTGTGGCAAGAAAGGTCATAAAATGGGGCAAAACTTAAGTTTTACTAAATAAGTTTTGCTTAGCAACAAAATTTTTGGTTCAATTGTGATCACAAATCAAGGAGTACTTGTATTCCCTCTTTTAATCTGGAGAGTAATGGGCTTTATTCATCTCTGATATTTTTGTCTTATATTTCCTTATATTTTTATTAGTTTTAAGCTATAATACACACACATTAAATCACCCATTTCCCATCATAGTTAACAATTCTCAAATGAATGCCACCAAATACAGGGATTTGTTATATAACAGATACCTGAGCTTGTAATGATGTCCTACAATATCTTCTATTGTTTCCTTAGTGTGTTTTACTGGTTCCAATTCCCTCTCTAAGCCATTAGGCTCAAGTGTCTGTCCTATATCTTCTGCAGCAGAGACCGATGCAGATTTCAGTTTATATGCAATTTCCTGATCTTCCTTGAACAACCCTTTCATGTTTACTTTTTTTTGGTGGGATCATTGCCCAACTGCTTTCCTAAATGAGAACCCTAGCATCATGAGGCATGAAGTCAGAAGAGAAGTAAGAGGCAGGATAGAGATCAATAAATTTCATGCTTGTATGTTATTGTGCTATCTGAAAAAAGAGAAGGGTACTTCAACTAAGGTAATATAAGGTGGTATCAGTTACTGGTAAGGAAATGACCTCTGCCATGCTATCTATATCTTTGAAAATTGTTAAAACATTTTAATGGAATTATAACTTTAAAAAATATGGTCATAATATGACCATTGTTTGGTCTAAACAGGATCCATGTCTATCAGTGACTGGAGAAACTAACTCCAGTCTCCCTTACATCTATGCACATATTTAATTTCTGTGTACCTCATCCTCTTATTAACTATATTACAATAAATGTATGCATGTATCTTCAAGTCAGTCTTGACTCTTGACAACTGACCAGACCAGTTCCGTTTTCTTGGCAGCATTTTCGGAAGTGGTTTGCCATGATTTTCTTTCTTCCCAGAGCTAAGAGAGAGACTAGCTCAAAGCTGCCTGAATGTGTTTTAAGCTCATGGCAGGACTGGGACCTCAGTTTCCCAGTTTGTAACCTAGTGTCTTAAACTACTAACCAAACTAGCTCTCAGTCCGTGGGAAAGCAACACAGAAGTCATTTCACAATTTTACAAATTATGGCATGAGTTTTACTGGACACTAGTCGCCTCCATCAGCTTCTTGAAGCACAACCCCCCCCTCAATTTTGTGTCGCCTTAAGGAAGGCAAGGCGGCTTCTTTCTATCAAAGCACACGTACCCCGAAATACTGAGGTGTGCCTTCATGGTCCCTGTTTAAAGGGAGGCGAGGCCCCTTAAGATCTCAAAGCATCCCCGAGCGCAACTTGATGGAGATAGGAAGGAGGCTTTTCTCTGTGCGCTCGACTATTAGGAGTTACGGCACTGCTAAATTTCATTCCCGCCCACGAAGAAACGAGGGGAAAAGTTCTCGTCTGAATTGGTCGGTGGGCTGGAGAGTAGATGGGCCGAGGAAGAGGATGACGGATCCACTTTTGCTCTGCAGGCATTTAAGTTATGTCACGAGTTTTCGAGGAATTCCACACACACACACCCCCTCTGCGCCACAGATGCGGAGAGCACGGGGAAGGTACAGAGGGGTCTTTGGGGAAATCTCGATGCCCCCCGTCTCCCCCTCCCCTTTAAGGCCGGTGCTATGCGCGCGCGCGCTGCCAGGTTACTGTGGCGACGTAGCAAGCCCCTGTTCACTCTCGCGCGCTCTCCCGCCCTGCTCCCCTCCCTCCCCAACCTCCCAGCTGCCGCTCGCGCTCTTCCTCGCTCCGGCTGGCTCCCTCCCATCGCCCAGTCAGCCACAAATATGGCAGCGGCCGCTCGCAGGCTCCCCTACGCTGCGGTGGTAGCTCTGACGACGAGGCGGAACGGTCACAGGTGAGGGAGCGGGAAGGGTCCCGGTCGGTGGACGGGGAGGCAGCCCAACATCCCTACCAGGGCCTTCTGCCTCTGTTTCGTCCCCGCAGCGGCAACAGTAGCGAGTTTCCCCCCCGCGCGTGGAGCGTTTCTGGAGGCGGGTGATAGTGGTGGTGGAGTGACGGCTCGTCCCCGTCTCCGCTTTTGCAGAGAAAATTTGGTGCGGGGGCCAGTTAGGTGGGTGGGGACTTGCCTGTGGGGACGCGGGAAGAGTACCTGTCCCCCAACGCAGAGCCTTAAGGTCGGGCTTTACGGCCGCCTTTTGCCTCTTCGCGTACTTCGTGGCGTTTCCCCGCCCGCCCCTTTTCTCTGGCAAAGGTGTCTCTGAGCACGTACAGACTGCACCCACCCCTTTTGACGTGGCTGAGTCAGCGGGACCCATATATTTGACCCTCGGGAGAGTCCTTAGACAGCCATGAGATTATGCTCGGAGGGTGAGGGAAACCTGCTCTGTACGACTAACCCAGCAGGGAAGGCGCTGTGTCTCTGCGCGAAGTGGGGTTGCGCGTTTCACTTCTTTTCTCTCGTGCCCCCCCCCACCCCCCATAGTGGCTTTTCTGGATGTCTGCCCGCACATCTTAGGATCGACCTGCCTGGCTTCCTTTAGCTGTTTCTCCAGTAAAGCTTAATATCTCTGTAGGCTGGTGGCTGAATAGCAAAGTCATTGCCATTTCACCTGGTTCTTTCTCAAACTTTCCCAGGCATAAATAAGAAGGACCGGTCCACCTTTTACCTCCTACTCCTCCCTCCCCCCCCTTCCTCTTCCTCTCCCTCCCGCCTCCACTCATAATGTGGAAGCTCAACAAGAGCAGTAAAGTCCTCCTGAATGATTCACCAGAGGAAGAAGACAGCCATCGGCAGGAAACGCCATCTCCACCATCGCCAGCAGGCACCTTTTCAGCTCAGGTAAAAGTCACCAGAGTGCTGACTCTGTGGCTCAAAGTATCTTTAATAGTTCTGCCCTGGTGGTTCTGTCACCTTTTGTTCTTGTTCACAGAACATACTTTGTCTGCTTTTTCTCCCTCTGGCCTTTACCCAGGCCAAGCATCGTGGCTTTTTTTTTTAATTACTCTGATCTGGCATTATGAGTAATCACTTTCTGTTCTCCTTGGATGCCTTAATAGTGAGTCTTGTGGCAAGAAGGAACTGGTATGTGCTACTGCTGTTTATCCTCTGAAAAGCTATTTTCAATCTTTCCCTAAAAATGCCCCACTCGGCAGTGCTAAACCTCCGCTGCATGCTTGAAGAACTTTTGTCTGTGCTTTTGAATGTAGGCGTCCAATTATATTTTTAATTAAACACAGGGAGTAAAATCACATTTTATATTGGTTAAACATAACAAAAAAAATAAGGAGCTCCAAAAGAGAGCACTGCTGAAATTCTCAGAATTATATTCAGAACAAGGAATCTTAAAACTTGAGGTCAAATTTTGTTGCACTTCAGGTATATGAAAATACTTTTTATAACTCTCAGATTCTACATAATCTTCATTTTAATAGCATTTGAAGGCATGTTTGTGAACACATACATTTTGAACCTGTTCTTTATTTGTGTTCCGCCTTTAAAAATTCTGCAATAGTTGTGCTAAGATTAAAAGAATATAAGATTTTTACATTATTTTTTCTCTGCTTTTTCTCAAATTTTAATTAGTTTATGAAAATATAAAATACAGAAATACAAAGAGAGATGAAAAATGGGGAAATAGGGGAGGAAAAGGGGAAGAGGAAAAACTGTAGGAGAAAAGGAAAAGAAAAAAAACCATTGACTTCCAACTCTTTTTAGCACAATAAAATAAGGTAATAATATACAACCTCAGCTTTTTACTATTATATAATAATATATACTAGCTATTTTTATAACAAAAAACTGATCAGCAAAAGCCCAAATCAAAGTTTCATTTTCCCCCCACCTCAAGAACAAAGTCTAAAAGCAGTTTCCAAGTAGATATAAAATTGTGTTCTTTTCTTTAATCAAAGCAGTCAATTTAGTTATCTCTGCTAACCATCAACTTTTGCAGCTATTTGTCCACTGTGGGGATCAAAGTATCTTTCCATTTTTGTCCATAGAGTGTTCTTTCTGGTATCAGCATATATAACATCAAAGTCCATTTTAAAAAATCCTTTATTAATTATTCATATTACTTTATACTAACATAAGCTCCCTATTGTTTAGCGAAGTTTATTTGGTATTGCAACTATAGGTGTGCAATTTTAGATCCTTAAAAGGGAAACGTACAATGTCTAATCTTCTCAAAGCGGTATATCATTATTTCAGAGGGGCTTGGTCTCAGATTCATATGTGGAATATTGCAGCTTTATATCCATTTATTTCAAATTTCACTCCTTTGAACTTAATGGCAGTTACAATAATGGAACTTTAAAACTTGCTTATTCAGGCTTTCAATGTAAATTATACTTTTCTAGGTTTCTGCTAAAATTATATTTTAAAAGATAATAGGTTTGTTTATGAAAAGGGAATAGTGTACTGTAACAACTTTTATAAAGTAAAATATAGGTCACTTGAATGTGAGCTTAAATATTTTATTAATTTAAACACAATTCATTTAAAATTAAATGAATTAAATATCACTTAAATTATCTTTAAAAGAGATTAATTTCTGATGAAATAGAGAAATGTAAAAAATATATTGTCCAAGCAATTATGCAGAACATTTAGTGTTGATTTAAGATTATAATTTTAAAACATATAATATAACATTATAACATAAATTCCTTATTGCCACATTAAAAATTCATAAATATATTCCATCCTTCTGAGGTCAGTAAAATGAGGACCCAGATTGTTGGGGGCAATAAACTGACTCTGTAAACCACTTAGAGAGGGCTGGACAGCGCTGTGAAGCGGTATATAAGTCTAAGTGCTATTGCTATTAGCAGTTTGTAAATAATATACCTGAATAAATTATAATTACAATAGAGGTAGGTTCTCAGATTTTTTGTAGTTGGAGTCTGTTCAGTGCAAGCAACATATTGTCCCAAATTACTGTTTTATTAGTAAGAATCATCTTATTTTGCAAAAAGTTATTTTGTCATCTTCGTAGCACTTTTGATGAAGTATTGATGTACTTGCTCATTTGGCCATGTGCTTTACCTAAGTGCAAATATTATTAACCTTGCATTCTGAGCAAGAGAAGTGCTTGTTTTCCTTAGTTAAATGAAGACTAGGAAACAGCAGTGGAAAACTGAAAGAGACTTTACAGCACCTCTTTGAGACACCTGCACCATTTTACACTTCCAGCATAACAGACCCAGTAATGCAATGTAATTATTAACTTTAACTTGGTCATAACTTTATTAAATATAACAGCTTTGCCTGAAACAATATTCCAAGCTTTTAAAAAAACTGGAAAAGTTCAACCTTGGCTTTAACTTGTAACAAATAACTTATTTGGTTGGTTGTTTTCCTACCTGTATTCTCCCTACCATAAAGAGCTAGCCATTGTATAGTATTATCTCTCTACCCATGCTCAAAATATTTTAGCAACATGTCACACAGTTTTCTGAGAGATGTAAGATATTAGCTCTATTATTATGACAAGAAATAGTCTGTTTCTGAATGTTGATGTAAGTCCTTCCCTATTTAGGGATAGTTACATGCTATGAGGTCTAACATGATTTTCCTGTATTAATTTATTCTTTAAATGCTACCTGTAACTTAAAAGTGTTTGCTTTCTTGTATTCATGAATTCCTAAGTACTCTAAAACATTCAGAAAAACATCTATATAGACATAAAGTCTTATTTGAGTCAAGTTTGACTTGTATTGACTTCATGAACATGTCTATAGTGTTCATGCAACAATATGGATTATCCATCTAAAAAGGATACCCACTTTAACTGAATTGCATGGTTTTTCTCCCAAATTTGATAGCTACTGACTCCTGGTTGGCCTTTTATTCCATCTGTTGATCACGTGCCTTTAGGCAGGTTGTAATTGAGCATGGATATGTTTACGTAAAACATTTTGGTCTTTTTTTGTTTAGGCAGTGGTTGTAGCACCTCAGAAAGCTCAGCTTTCCTGCTGAGGAAATTAAGGCCATCCAAAGAACAGGTGAATGTTTGGTCACTGAACACTGGAAGCATTCATGTTTGACCAGCCTGATGATTTATATATTTTAGTTGTGATTGAGTTTCTTCAGGATAACTGGCTGTGGTTTGACGCTGGCTACATATATAATATTGCAGTTGAGTAATAGAGGATCTAGGAGCCTAAAGACTGATCCTGTCCATCAAGGCCACAAGCGCTCTTATTTATTTATTTATTTATTTGGACTTGTATGCCGCCCCATCTCCAAAGACTCGGGGCGGCTCACAACTTAAAACAACAACAATAAATAATTAAAAAAGATTAAACCGAATTTACAAGCCCAAAAATAAAACGAAATTTACAATACTTAAAAATTTAAGAAACCCATCCCCCCCAAGAAAGGGTCACAGCCCGGATTGGTCAAATAACCAGGTCTTCAAATCATGGCAAAAGGTGCGGAGGTCAGGGGCCAGGCGGAGCCCCAGGGGGAGTTGGTTCCAGAGGTCAGGGGCCGCGACAGAATAGGCTCGTTGCCGGGGGACCGCCAGCTGGCATTGGCCCGCCGACGGGACCCCAAGGAGTCCTTGCCTATGTGCTTGCACAGGGCGGTTGGCATTCGATATCAGCAGGAGTCGCTCCCTTAAATATTGAGGACCCATGTCATGAAGGACTTTGTATGTTAAAACTAAAACCTTGAATCTCACCCGGAGTGCAACCGGCAGCCAATGCAGGCAGCGCAGGAGGGGGGTAACACGGGAGAATCGGGAAACCATCACCACCCGCGCCACCGCATTTTGCACCAGCTGCAATCTCCGGATGGTATGCAAGGGCAGTCCTAAATAGAGAGCGTTGCAGTAGTCGAGTCTAGAGGTGACAAGGGCGTGAGTGACTGTGTGCAGGGCATCTCGGTCCAGAAATGGGCGTAGCTGATGAACAAGGCGTAGCTGGGCAAAGGCCCCCCTGGCAACGGCCCCTACCTGTTCCTCCAACCGGAGCCGTACATCCAGGAGGACCCCCAGATTCCGCGCCCTATACACAGGGGGCAACACTGCTCCCCCTATGGCCAACGATGGACACTCCTGACTGGGCCGAGATGCTGGTATGCACAGCCACTCAGTCTTGACCGGGTTGAGTCGAAGCATGTTCCCGCTCATCCAAATCCGTACCGCATCCAAACACTGGGTCATCAGGGAGAGGGCATCACTGATCTGGTTCGGGGTGGAGATGTACAGCTGGGTGTCATCTGCGTACTGATGGAATCTCACCCCGAAACCACGGATGATCTCACCCAGTGGCTTCATATAGATGTTAAATAGAAGAGGGGAGAGAACCGACCCCTGAGGGACCCCACAAGAGAGCACCCTTGGGGTCGATCTCTGCCCCCCCCGCCAATACCGATTGCGACCATCCCGAGAGGTAGGAGGTGAACCACCGAAGCACACTGCCTCCTACTCCCAACCCCTCAAGGTGTCGCAAAAGGATACCATGTTCGATGGTATCAAAAGCCGCTGAGAGATCTAATAGGACCAGGACAGAGGAAAAACCCCTGTCCCGAGCCCTCCAGAGATCATCCATCAGCGCGACCAATGCCGTCTCCGTTCTGAAACCAGGTCAGAAGCCCGATTGGTACGGATCCAGGTAGTCCGCTTCATCCAGGAAGAGTGGAAACTGCCGAGCCACCACACTCTCAACAACCTTCGCCAAAAAGCGAAGGTTGGAGACTGGACGAAAGTTGTCTAACACGGTCGGGTCCAGGGCAGGCTTCTTCAGGAGGGGTCTCACCACCGCCTCCTTCAAGGCGGAGGGAAAAACACCCTCTCTTAAAGAAGCGTTGACAACTGCCCGGAGCCAACCGCAGGTGGCCTCCCTGGTGGCATAAGCCAACCAGGAAGGACAGGGGTCCAACGAACTTGTGGTGGAACTCAGCCTCTGCATAGTCCTGTCCACTTCATCCTCGGAAACAGGATCGAACTCATCCCAGATCACACTGGCCAGACTACTTGCACCCCGTTCCTCAGACCACTGCAAATCCGAGGACAACCCGCTCTGAATCTGAGCGATCTTATCCGACAGATATTGACAAAACTCCTCAGCCCTTCCCCACAGTGGGTCCGCCCCTCCCTCCGTACGAAGGAGAGAGCGGGTAGCCCGAAACAGGGCGGCTGGGCGGTTATCTGTGGACGCTATGAGGTCGGAGAGATAAGACCTTCTCGCCGCTCTCATAGCTATCAGGTAAGTCCTAATATGGGCTCTTAGCTGGGCTCGGTTGGACTGGGAGCGGGTGGACCTCCACCTGCTCTCTAAACCCCTCCTTACAGTTGGTAAGGAATTTTTTTCAATGTTATTAGTTTCCTAAAGCTATAATTTTTATATTTTATGTACAGATATTTCTGTCATATCAACTCTGATAGTGACACACTTTCAGTTTCTGAGAGGTTAAAGGGTGGGATCAAATGCCCAATTGACACTATAGTTAGAAAGAAATTGACCCTGATTTTATGAAAGAAGGTACCATTAACATTGTTAGGGCCCTTGTTCCTGCTATATGTACTTATAGTCCTTATTGAAAGTGGATTTGGCAGCCCTAGAGTATTAAAGGCATGGAATTTTTTCTGTATTGTTTGGCTGCTGATCCCAATATGCCTGGTTTGAATAACCGTGCAATTTAATAAGGTTTTTTTTACGTGCTAACAGTAACATAAACCTACTTTTTTACTTTTCCAATGTACATTTTCTTTAAATGTATCTGATTTTTCATTTATTTGCTCAGAACACCTATATGTGGCCCAATTTCCTAGTTGTTCAGCATGTATATGAAATTTATTACAGTAATTCTACTTTTTATTAAACCTTTTCATCCTCTTTACTATCTTCCTTAATGCATTTAAATCATATTATAATTTAATGGCCTCAGCTTTATGAGAATGGATTCTTTCTGAGAGGTCATATACTCCAATATTCTTGTCCTTAGTTTTGATCAAGTCTTGTTCCTTTTTGGAACTATTTCTTCTTTCTTTTAACAAAGGTTCATTAGATAGCTGTCATCTTAAACTTTCTTAATATGAAGATTGGATTTTATCCCATTTTAAGCCACTTTTTCTCTTGTAATGGCTAAGGTTTAAGACTTTTCTAATGTGAGATGAATTTTTGAACTCTAATGTTCTTTGAACAAAACACGGTCATTTTAATAAATTGAAGGCACATGCTTTGTGTGCAGTCCTGCATGTTGTAAGCATTTCCTTCAAAGGATTTGCACAGTCACAGTATATACAGTTAGAACCTGGCTGCATAGCTGCATGCACAGCTGCAGTAATTCAATAGAAATCTACTGTAGCAGTTTCTATGGGACTTTTTCATATTCTTGTATGCACTGGAATGAAGAATTATAGGATTGCTATCTATTCTTTTCTCATATTGGACATAAAAATGTTAACTCAGCAAGATTGTAGCTGTTTTATTTGTGCTCGGTTCAGAGTTTCTTGTTAGTGAATCATATCTATAGAATTCTACTTGTATACCATTTGTGTTGCTAAACTTAACAAAAATATAAAATGTTGAGATCCTTCCCCGGCATTTCAGCCTGCATAAACTGTCAGTGATCTGTCAAACATGAATAACTGCACTGACAGGAATTTTTATTTAAAAAAAACCTCAGTCTTATAAGTATTAAAAACTAATTAAAAGTATAAAAATTATAATTCTAAAGATGGACTGCTAAATTAATAAAAGGAAAAATAAAATGGCCTGAAATATTCTTTGGAGGGTCAGCATTTTGCCCCCAACAGTCTGAATGGGAGGCTGAGTCAATCTTGAGCCGGTCAGGATTGAACTCCTAGCTGTGGGCAGAGTTAGCCTGCATTCTAACCACTGTGCCATCACTGCACCACCATGGCTCCTAAAATGATTACACTTAGATTTTACATTAATTGAAGAAACCTTAGTATATACACTGAGAGAAGTAGATAATGCTTTTTGATGGATTTTAATAAAGAATATCAAATGAAAAGAATGAAGCCAATTTTGTAGAGTATATTTGTACACTTAAATAACTGATACAATTTGGGAAATAAACCTTTGGGACAAAATACAGGTAAACTGAAAATTGGATTATATAGGTATGTTTATCATTTCAGCGGTAGGACCTGTGCAAAAATTAAAGTTTAGCTCTCCTCTCATAGGAGTGTTCTGTCCATGGTTCCAATTCTTTCCATAGTTTCCTTCAGCTTCATCTCCCATCTTTTGAATTAAAAATAAAAAATGTCTGCAAGTAACTAAATACTTATAACATTTTTACAAAATAGACCTTGAATTGATGATTTGGAGGGTATTTTGTAAATTCAGGATACTTCCCTATTTTGGTGGCATTTGTCTACATTATTTAGTGTACTGTTAGAAAGAATACTATTCAGTCAACACACACTTTAATACCTATAAAAAAAGAAGAAATGAGTTGAGAAAATACATCAAACAAAAAAGATGCTATGTAATTCACTGTGGGGAAAAAAAATAAGCTACCTGGGAGGGGGTTGCTGTTTGCCTTTATGAATCATCATTTGTAATTTTTGCCCTACTACTTTGTAATTTAGAAACAAAAACATCATTGTATTCCTTATGAAACAGTCTATGTATTTAGACTATTTTGAATCTAAAATGGTACTCGGATTCTTCATCAGAAATAATTTTTACTTTACTTTACTTCATTGTCATTGCACCTCATACAACGAAATCAAACACCATCTTCAGTGCACATCATGACCATGACCTTGAAAATAAACACAAACACACATCTTTCACCCTTCACACATTGAACTGGAAACCCCCGACACCACACCAACACTGCACTATACAGCAGAATTCAAAAGAGCTACTGCCCTGGGATAGAAGCTGTTTTTCAGCCTATTTGTCCTTGTTTTTATTATTCTGTACTGTCTGCCACATGGTAATAGTTCAAAAAAAGGGTTCCCAGGATGAGATGGATCTTTGAGAATATTTTGAACTTTCTTAAGGCAGTGGGAGCTATAAAGCTCTTCCAAAGAGGGAAGAGGGCAACCAGTGATCTTCTGGGCAATGATGTTAACCCTCTGGAGTGATGTCCTATCTGCCACTGTGCAATTCGCAAACCATACACAGGTGCAGTAAGTTAAGATACTCTCTATGGTGCAGTGGTAGAAGGTCACCAGCAGTTTTTCATTCAGTTGTTGTTTTCTGAGAAGTCTCAGGAAGTATAATCTCTGCTGGGCTCTTTTGACCAGGGCTGCAATGTGGGCACCCCAGGTCAGGTCCTCTTTTAGGGTAACGCCCAGAAACTTAAAACTGGCTACTTGCTCCACTCGGTCTCCATTGATAAGCAAGGGCTGGATGTCTGCTCTGTTCCTTCTATAATCCACTATAAGCTCCTTGGTCTTATTGGTGTTGAGGACCAAGTTATTGTCTCCATACCACGAAAGCAACTGGTCCACCTCATCTCAGTAGGCAGACTCATCCCCCCCCCCGGAGATAAGTCCCACCACTGTTGTATCATCAGCAATTAAATTAATCAAATAAACATGGAAATCTGGATTTATATACTGATCTTTTACTACATCTAAATTCTTCCTTGTCTTTTGGGCATGTAATCTAAGATATTTTACACCCTTTTGAAGTTATGCATGAACTAGTTTTTGCTCACCTTATTTTTTCTTCTTGCTCAAAAAAATTACATCTTGCATGGAGGATCAAACTTTTCTGATTTTTGTGCTGTAGTAATGAGCCACCGCTGAGATTTTCCAGCAGTTTCCATCTGGAAAGAAAATCTTTTTCTTTTAAGGAGTAATTAAATATTTTTAAAAGGCTAGAAGTAATAGTATTTTTGTATTCATAGTGTAAAGTCAAGCGTGTCAGTTGCATGCAAGAAGCCTTCTAGCAGAAGGTAATAGATAATTTAGTTGCCACTTGTTGCCACCAATTACTATTCGGAGCCATCCTTTTATTAAGAAAAATCTCTTAAATGATTGTTCTTATTTTCTGCTTGGGAAACTTTTGCTTGGAATTACACATACCAAGGTATCACAAGCTAAACCAAACACTGACTTTTTTTTAGTGTTCAGTGAGATGTTTTTATCTTAGGCAACCACACCTATCTAGCCCTTCCTATACAATAAATATTTTTCTCATGTTTCTAATAGGGATTAGAGTTGTATAGTTTTATTTACAGTTTTATATACTGAAACTATGTTTTTTTTTTCAGCACAAATATTTGTATGTACAGATTATGTGACATTTGTAGATTTATGAATCCAAATTATTCCTCCTGAGCCTTTTAAAAAAAAATCTCCCACATAATGATTTCCAAACAGAAGTTGGACAAAAGTGATTAAAAGGGGAGTTGCAGGAGAAAGCAAGTAAAGAAACAAAGGTTTAATTTTGACTAAACAACCCATGCCCCATTGAGGCATCATTTGAGAAATATTTCCTTACCTGAACAGAGAAACTGAATGATCAAGGATGGGCAAAAAAGCAGTGGGGGAAATGTCCAACTCTCTACCACCTTCCCAATTGAGTTTCCTTGTGCGAAGCTAGCAGGTATTATCAAAAACCCTTCCTTCCTTCCTTCCTTCCTTCCTTCCTTCCTTCCTTCCTTCCTTCCTTCCTCCCTCCCTCCCTCCCTCCCTCCCTCCCTCCCTCCCTCCACGTCAGCCAAAAAATTCTTCAATGACAGCAATTAATGTTTTAAATTTATATAAAATGCAGAAGACATAAATTATATATATGAGTGGGAAATGTGTGTGCCTATGTTTAGGAAATCTAATTATTACTTCAAACAGATTTCAATCAATGTAGCAGACTTCAGTTTTGACAATCTGCATTTGTAGGATTGTATGAAGTAATTTGCATTTCCTACCACAACGTGAACAATGAAATAAATGATTATTATTTAATATAAATGAAAGAGAGGAAAAGTTGGCTTAAAGTTTAATCTCAATATAAAAAGAGCTGTATTCTGGTTTAATTAATCCCTTGAATACCTGTACATTTTAAAAGAATATTCTAGAAAAAAATATTTGTACATTCCTCTAGAAATATTGAATTCACTGGCACAGTTACTGCCAAAGTTTGAAAGCTTGTTAACAAGGTATTAAATGGCATAAGACAAACTGAACCTCAGGAATGCTGAGATAAGAGTCTTATCCTTTGAATGTTTAGTGAAAGAAATATAGTAGTTTAACCAGAAAGCATAACACATTAGGTTACTATCTTAAATTAGGTCACTAAAATATGCAATGTGGGTGTTTAGTTGCATGCATGGCCTTTGAAAATTACAAGGGAAGTATGAATACATACATATAAAATTTTGCTTTGCCCACTGAAATGAATTCAGAATTATTTCAATTAAAGAAAGTTCATTTGAGTATGTAAATCTTTTGATTTAAAGTTGAGGGTATTTGTAAATTTGCAAACTTCTCTGTAAGAAGCAGTCCAGATTTCATTATGATGGTGGTGGTTGTAGTTGCTATTTAATTTCACTTAGTATTTTTGTTGCGTAGTTGATTATTATTGTTCACAGTGAGAACTATGAGCGTGAGCTGGAACTAGACTTAAATGGGAAGAAGAATGGCCAGGTTCTTTTTTTGGCATAATACATTTGCCGCTTCATGCTTATGTGTGGCTTACCTCAAAAATTGATAGAAAACAAAATCTATTGGATGTCATTTCCTTCAGAGCCACATTTTTATTAGAACTCTTTCTGTGAAGCAGGCATAGCTTGTCAAGCAGGCTTAACCTGAGCAACTTAATTTATAAGATCTTTTCTGGGGGAAGATACTGCTAGCATAAAAGGGCACTTTGTAAAATATGTTGCTTAAAATTTATATCTGATTTGATACTAATTATTATAAAGTTTGTTAATATACTAATATAAAGTATTTAACTTTTAGGGAAATAATTCAAATTGTTCTGTGTTAACTATTAGTTATGCACATATGTGCACACACACATTTTTATTTGCTTCTATAAATAATAAAGCATTTAATCCCAACCTTTAAACACAAGTGTGTTATCCAGTAACCTGAAGTGCAGAACATCTGGTGTCAATCATAATCCTAATATAATTGCCCTCCATCTCTTTCCCAAGAAGAGAAATGGTTGCTGAAATATTTGAAATGTCTAGGCCATGACTCATTTTTTCAATTATACAGTTTGATAATATGAAATAAATAATTTTGGACAAATATTACATTTGAATGTTGATCCTGGAAATAGCAACATTTTGTTCATATATCTAAGATTCCAGCATCAACGTATTTATTGAAAGTGGAAACCTTTCTGCATTTACAGTTGCGCTGTTGCCTCTTTGGTCTGGGAAAGCATCTTCCTTTCTAGGAAGGAAACGGATTATATGACTAATATTTGCAATTAATTCTAGTGAACTTAACCTAACTGTATTTTTTGTTCCCTGCCTAGGAAAAAGGTCATTTAACTTATAGCTGTTGTTTTTATTCTTTCGTTTTATTTTTTCAGTTCTGCTATTCCTCACAGATTTCTCTTTTTTTAATCTTTATGTTGTTCTTTATGAGTCTATTTTCTTCCTTGAGCCATGGTGCTAATAAAGTAGACTGGATACCAAGCTTGTGAAAACAGAAAACAAGAAACCATGTAGCTTATTTCATAGACACGATTCGTGGTTAACCAGATTCTTCACAAATACTTGTCTGCCAAAAAGAGATGAGCCTCATGATCTAACTCTAACATTTTTATTCAACATCAAAAAATATATACCATTGCATATACATATCCTCTAAAAGGTGGGCAGATCTTACTATAGTTTTCAGTATCAGAAATGTCTGAATCTAGTCTTGGTGACATAGGGATGGACGCCTATCTGGGATTCTGCCATTACCATTTATACTCCCTCCCTCATTCTTCTGGTATCCCAAGTCTCAAATAGAATAACTTTATTGTCACTTTAAATGAAGATAAAGATGAGACTTGGAATAGAGCTGAAAACCTGTCACCCACACCATTACAGAAGTGTAGGTCATGTGACGCTCATTTCCTTGGAGTGTGAAAGACAATTTTGAAAACCTCAGGCAACCAACTTGAAGGAATACTTATTTTTATACTTTCTGTTGCTAAGTGCGAGAGTTTCTAAATGAATTTTGCCCCATTTTACGATCTTTCATGCCACAGTTGCTAAGTGAATCACTGTAGTTGTTAAGTTGGTAATAAAGTTGTTAGGTGAATTTGGCTTCCACATTGACTTCGATGTCAGAAGGCCACAAAAAGTGATTGCATGACTCTGGGACACTGTAACCATCATAAATATGAACCAACTGCCAAGCACCTGAATTCTGATCACATGACCATGGGGATGCTACAACGGTCATGTGAAAAGCAGCCATAAGTCACTTTTTTCAGTGCTGTTGTATTCTGAATGATCACTAAATGAATTGTAAGTCAAGGACTGCCTATATAGTGCCGCCTTTATATTTATTTCTATCTTTCACTCTTCGCAAAGCTCACGGATACCATCCACTTCCTACTGCTGTTCATAAAACATCTGTATATCTGACTATTATACTATCATTTTTACACCGCCTCCCACCTAAGTGACCCTGAGAAGTTTATTTACCTTTAATCTTATTTAGGAAGCCACATACTCTCAAACTGTAACAAAAGAATAAATGTGCAAGTGTTGTTTTGATATTCTTTGACTTATATCTTTGACTTGGTAATTATGAACATTTGAAAAAGATGGGTTGAAACTCTTTGGCTAGTTTATCTTGTTTGAAAGATCTTAATTGTAGTGGTATCAATAACACATTTTTTCTCTGATCTACAGATAAGTGGATCAATATTGTAAGCTAGGAGTGGGAATTGTTGCTGTCTGGGTAGAGATAAGTCATAAAATCTCCAGTGCTACTTAATAAATCTAGCATGTAGTTGATAGTAATGAAACCTCTATAATTCCAGAAAACAAGGACATCATTTTTTGGAGATAATTGAGCAATTATTAATGCCTTGATTTTTTTTATTAGTTACTTAAAACCTTTATACAGTGCCCATCTTGTACCAAACTCTGGGTAGCTCACTTTATGTTTTGAATGACACATCTATGAGGGGGATGGTATAAATTACAGTAATGGGCATATGAAATTGGTCATTTGTCAGTTTAAAATACCAAAATGACCAAGGACAGTGAGGGGGGTTTGGTAATATTCCCACCTACTTTGACATTAGAAAATTGCTGCCATTGTGTTTGTTGTGGAAGAGACAGAACTGGGAGTAGCTGGGAATGAGCTGCTATTCCATGATCCTAAGGTTGGTGCAAGTAGAAATGGATAGACTTCTGCCCATTGTGAGAAGCAGGGAAGTGCAAGGAATTCTAGAGAGACATGAAAAAGCAAGCTCTGACAGGAAGAACTCTGGACACAGCAAGGGCTGATTCTTGGGAAAGATATGGAAACAGATGATTTTGCTTTGTTGTCAGTAACATTCTAAATCTTGTTTGTTTTTTCCAAGGTTGTGCCTGATTGATTCTTGTCATTATGCTTCATTAAGCAATTCTAGTAGTGTCTTCAATCTGTTTCTTGAGTACAGATATGTTGGGTTGGCATATATAAAGTAAAGATTATTGTTGTAATTGTTTTCAAATAGGTCTTTATTGCATCCTGTCAAGAAAAGCCCTAAATATTTCACTGGATCATTTATTATCTCACAGCTAGTCTCTTTTTCACATTTTCTTCTTTGTAAATTAAGGACCTTATTATTATCTTTTTTTAAAAATTGATTTTATATTCAAAAAAGCAACTAAATCTTTTATTACTTTCATCAACTATGGAGTTTTGTGCTTATAATCATGTTGTACTTAGTACTATATGTTCTCTACATGTTTCAAATTTTTCTCCAGGATTAGTTCTGTTTTAAGACCTCTAGTAAAAACAGTCTGTTCCAAATAGTCAAAGGCTTTTTCCAAGTGTAGAAATATTACTGCTGCCTTCTTTTTCCATAATATTGATTAATTCTATGGCATTTATGATAACTCTGTTATCTTTCATCTTTCTTTCTGGAATGTAATCTCTGGTTCAGCTAGCATAGCAGTAAATATATTGTAATCAAAATTCAGTGAAGAATTTGGTCTAGATTACTAAGTTTATTTGGGTGCTTCCCTTCTTTGTTCAAGTGGCGTGTGCTTATGTATGTTTTGCCATGGAAAGTAGACATCTGTTTTTAACAAAACAATAGGAGAGGAAACTAAATATGGACCAAGTACATTATTTATATGCAATAGTATCTTTATTCAATATTAACCATTCTTGTTATTTCTTATTGATACAAACCTTTGTTACTCTCTTGAAATTTATAGTTATTTATTCTTTTTTAGACTAAGAACAAGGATTCATGTCTTCAGGATGAAGTAACATCTTCTGTTTCACAACTCGCAACAAAGGTTTGTTTATTTTTGAGGTGTGAATTTAAACTTTATTTTGGATTTCTCCTGTTGGGGATGTTTTAAGTACACTACTATTTGTTCAAGCAAGATTCATTTGTTATGTCTGTAACAAGATGATTTATTATATTCTATTAACCTTTGCATTCTTACTATTGTATTATTAGGTTTATTTTTGTTTATATTTCATAACAAAATAAAACATGTCAGTTTATGTTCTTTATAATAGGAGATTGTGTATGACACTTTCAAGTCTTAATTTCTCTGTTTTGGAGATCTGAATTTTAATGTTGCATATCAATTTTTCTGCTAGATAGATAGGTTTCTTATAGGCAAATTTAGCTACTTAATCGATTTAGTATATGGCAGCATCTAGTTGATCTTGACTGTTCTTCAAATCTAAGCTGGGTCAGATCCAATTGGTACTTATCTTCTTTACTACCCCCCTCTTATTGTTGATGATGATGATGATTACTCTATTGCTTTGCATGTACACTAAGAGCTTCTTCACCAGAGACAAATGTCTTGTGTGTCCAATCATACTTGGCCAAATAAAATTATTCTACTCTACTC
This sequence comes from Naja naja, assembly GCA_009733165.1. NCBI lineage: Eukaryota > Metazoa > Chordata > Lepidosauria > Squamata > Elapidae > Naja > Naja naja. The sequence goes on from CM019148.1 coordinate 143,191,630, forward strand.
TACTTTACCCTACTCTTGTTCTTGTTCTAACGGGGAACCACCTGCTCATTCCAAAGCTGTTGAATAGATTGTGACAGTAAAAAAAATTGGAAGAAGGCAGTAGTAAACTAATTCTACAACAAATACTGCAATGAAAATTGCATGGATGAAGTCACCAAAACTCAAGGTTATTTTTACATTGCTATGTGTAAGAACTGGTCCTTAAACCTGCTTTTCAAACTTTCTATATGTTAATATTTTCAGAGTTAAAAAACTAAAGCTAGAAAACAGATTATGACTCACTGTATTAAAGAAAACCGAGTTCTATTTTAGTAATGCAATGAGGAAATCTGTCCAAGTAATCCTCAGATATGCCTTCTTGATTTTATTGTGTAAATAATTTTGGGCTATTGCAAAACTTAACACCCCCTCCACACACAAACTTTTCAAAGTTTATTGTAGCAATTTTCATAACGGTAGTGACTTCCTGGGCACTTTATTTTTTGAGGCATTATCATCTTGTTGTAATGCAATTGTAAAGGAGGAACTTCTGTCCCACTTGCATTGAATGATTCCTCAACAAGACGTTAATGATTATCAAATTGATTGCATCAGAGCTAGCAGACGATGCATCAGTTCTTCATTGCCAGAAAACATACAAATAATGCACCATACCTGGTTTGATCATGAGTGCCAAGATGCTAGGAGGTCTCTGAGTCAGTATTTAATAAACATTTCTAACTATAAAGGAAACCTGTTTTTTGTTCAACATCTGACTTACAGAAATCCAAAAGCATTATAAACAGCTAAACCATGACAAAAAAAGGAAAGCTATAAGAGAATCCTGGCAATGTGCCAATCCATACATAGAACCCTTCTGTTTTTTGGAGTGAATCTACTGAAGGCATTGTGAGCATTCCAGAACAGTGATGTTCCCTAGCGTTTTTGCCTCATTTCAAGTCCATTCTATGGCACGCTGGAGGAATGGAGACCTCAAATCTGGTGAAAATGCCAGCAAATGCCAGCAGTCTTGTGATTGTTTCTACAGTGGGGCAAGGAGAGGGTCCAGGCCTCCCAAGCATGGTGGGAGACCTAGGCCTTCTTCCTGCCCTTATTAAGGGTCCTGGGTCCTCTCCCCTGTGCTACACTTAAGGTGGAGTGCACAATCATTTAAAGACTGCTGTTGCAAGAGCCAGGATTGTGGTCTTTAAACAAAGCAATCATGTATCTTGCTTTATGACTGCTTCATTCAACAACTCTGATTATATGCCAAATTGTGGTTGTAAGTGGAGGACTAGCTGTACTATAAACTTTGAAAACACTTCAGTAGATAAGTGTCTGCTGCTTTTGAATATTTAAAATTTATGAGAATGCGAGACTGAAAATCAAATATAGCAATCAAGGACATGTCACTAAAGTAATATCTGTAAGGAAATGAGTTAGTCAAGTATGTATTGACTGCAGTTTCATTTAATACATAAATTATTGGGGCTTCATCTAAGGAAGCATGCTTTCATTCTTCTAACCAAGTCTATAGATGTATCAGTATATTTTTGAATACTGTTGATGCTGTAATTTTATCTTTGGCTCCAATAAGCCTTAAGAGAGCTTTGCAACCACTCCATATGGCAAAAAGAAGGAATTAATTTTAAATTTTGCCCAGACCAAAATCATCACCTTCTCTAAATATGCAACAAATCTTTAGCAGTTGGGTAGACACATTATTGACTGTGGATTAATTGGTACACCCTGAGCTTGGTTATTTCCTTGTAGATGTTTTATTATTCAACTAGATAACACTCTCATTACTAGTGGGTGTTGAGTTTGCTTCTTGTTGGGGTGTGATTTTCTCCTTCATAGTTCCTTGATTAGAAAAGCAAGTCTGTTGAAAAGTAACCCATACTAACCAAGTGCTCCATTACCAAAATAATATCCCAACTATCACAAGAGAAGCTGAGTATAATTATTATTCAGATGAATACAAACACATTGCAGCAACCCAGAATACCAGAAAAAGAAAACAGAATGTCCATACAACATCTGCTGACAAAATGAATACCTATGCAACTTTATCAAAAAGTGCCTGATTACTCAAGCCACTATAGCACAACCAAGAAAAGCTATAATTCATTGCCATACATCAGAAAAAGTCTATAGATTGTTACAACCACATGGCATCACCATGGCACACAAACCAACCAAAGCCCTCACAAAAATCTTCAAGTAAACAAAAAGACCCAGTAATCCAAGAAAGAAAAACAGGACTTATCTACAACATACAGTGTATCAACTATAACAGCCATTATAGCAGAGCACATCCATGAACAAAAAAGCACTCGAAAGGCATGATGAAAATTCCTTAGTCTCACAGCACATGGACAGGCTTGAACGTTGTTTCAGTTGGGAAATTGTGAGCATCCAGGTCAAGCTAAAAAAGATTTGGGGAATTGCTAGACCAACTCCAGACAAATAATCAAGTAGAAAACATACTTAATGAAGGAACCACATCCACCAACACTATACATAAGCAAACACCACACTCAGTATCATCGTGTGTGTGTGTGTGTAAGAGACAGAGACAGAGAGACGAGACAGACAAGACAGAGAGAGATGCTTATGGTTACATTATGGATTTTAATGTAAGCCACCAGAATCACTGGATGTGAGTTGGGTGACCATATAAATTTGTTTAATAAATAAATAAAATAATAATAATAGCAACAATGATGCACTGAAAGAGCTACAAGAAATACCATTGCCTGCAAGCAAGAACTGGTGGGATCATAAAATAAAGCTAAATGAAAAAGCTGAAGTACTCTGGGACTCTAGAATTCAAACCAATAGACAACTCAGACTTAGCAATTTTTTTTTTTTTTAATTACATTTATATGCCGCCCTTCTCCGAAGACTCAGGGCGGCTTACAATTTTTGGAGCACAACCCAATGTGCTCAGCAATAGCCTTCATTCCATTGTATATGCCTGCTTATTACTAAGCGGCATTTTTACAAGGTCAGCTAATTGCCCCCAACAATCTTGGGTCCTCAATTTACCTACCCCGAGAGGATGGAAGGCTGAGTCAACCTTGAGCCTGGTGGGATTCGAGCCTACAGTAATTGTAGACAGCTGGATCTTAAGAGCAGGCATTTAACAGCCTGAGCCACCAAAGCTCTTTTTGTCAATTACTGTCAATACAGTAATAAGAAAGACAAAAAAAAAGTCTGGATAATGGACGTGGCAGTATCTGGAGACAGCAGAATAGATGAGAAAGAACTAGAAAAGATAGCAAAATAACAAGACCTGCAAATAGAAATAAAATAACTGTGGCAAAAGAAAGCCAATAGAAATAGGCACCTTGATGCAATCTCAAAATAACTGAAGCATGGTGTATTGGCATTGACAAATTCACCATCAATCAATTGCAAAAGGCAGCTTTACTCAGAACAGCTTTCATCCTGCAACGATACCTCTAAAACTATCAAACATTAACACCTGCCTCTCCCAGATCCTTGGGAAGAACTGAGTAAGTGAATAAAAATTCCAATTCCTGTCTGAATATCTGCCTGACTGTGTGATGAGCCATAATATTAATATGATTAACAATATTGTAAATGGTTTGATATTTAGCATCTAAACAAAATATTTCATAATAGGATTCAGCTGGTTAACCATTATGAATTTATAGATTTCATTATATGTCTTTGAATATAGAAACAGAGATCTACTGATGGATAAACATAGCGATACCATAGACTATGCTTATGCAGCATATTGAATTGCAAAATGCCATGTAGCTGCTTTGTGAAAATGGTTCAGAAGAAACCTGCCTTTTTTCTACTACATTTTAATTATTTTTTAATAATTATTTTATAATTAATTACATTTCAGTGAACTTAATCAAATAAAAAGCTTTGAATCTATGTGGATATTACATCTTATAATTTCAAAACCAAGTTACTAATCATGTCATACAGGTTAAGCTAAATTTAAATTTTAATAAAAGCTTATCTTTTAAATTTTTCTTATCTTTTCCAAAGATATCCTAGGCAATCTTACAGAGTTAAACTAAGAAATTAAAAGTGATCCTGTCCTGTGTACAATAAATCTATTACTATTAGCAGTAATATAAAACTACCATATTTCCCCGAAAAACTTCATTGGCCCAGTTGCAAAAGGCTCAAGGCCTGGTAGTGGCCCAGGGTTTGAGGACCCCTGACGACATAACTTTTCTTTCCACTATGGAGTTTGTGTCTTGTTTGCTGTTCTTAAGTTATCATGAATACAATGAGCAGGCTTTTTTAAAATCCTCGGAAGCGCTTTTGAACACTTCCCTTTGAAAGCCTATTTTTCTTTATCAAATCGTACAGTTTTTTCATGTTTCCAGTATATACATTGAGACAATTATCCATTGTTTAGTACTCATGCTGTAGATATCTTCGGTAAATGTTTCCCTGTCCAGTCATGTCAACTCTAGGTCACGGTGCTCATCTCCATTTCTTGGAAGGAGGGAGCCAACATTTTCCAAAGACAATTTCCATGGTCATGTGGCCAGTATGGCTATACGTCAGAGGTGCATAGAATGCTCTTACCTTCCCACCAAAGTGCTACCTATTTGCTTGCATTTGCATGCTTTCAAACTGCTAGGTGGGCAGGAGCTGGTGCAGGAACAAGAGCTCACCCCCTCTTGCGATACTTGGGTCTTGAACTGGGCTGTCAGCTTTCCAACTGGCAAGTTCAGCATCCTTAACTGCTGAGCAATCACGTGTTAAAATAATAAAAAATAATTTAATAAACATTAGTTTATGAACTTTGAATTAAAATTCCTCTGCATATAATTTATTACTATCCTAACTACTTTGTTTATTTTATTATTGATTGTTTTTAGTGTAATAAATTGAATGACCATTGCATTTCTTTCACTCACAAATATACACCTTTACTTTTTTACTTCTGAGACTGTATAAATTTCAAAAAATAATGAATTTCCTTTATTTTCCTTGAAATATAATATTTTCCTTTAAAGATGTTCATATTTGAAAATCAGTGGTGCTCCTTAAATTATGATCACTTGTTAGCAGAGCTTTTTTCCTGATCATTGTGAATTTATTCCATACAGCATATGGATAAATAGGAGTGATAGAAATGTAAGAGTTCAATTATGTGCAATTTAAATTACAATATATAATCAGTTCATCATTTATGGAAGGTCAACCATTAATACAGCATCATACCTTCTATATATAAAAGAATGAGTATAAAGTCACTATTTTAGCTAGGATCTGCAGTAATAATAAAGAACGTTAAATAATGTATTATGTAATTTAAAATATTTAAACATTCACAAAAAGTAAGCCAAAGCTTTTCTTAAAAAACAAAAAACAAACATTATATAAAAGTATATATTTTCATGCCAGATTTTTTCTGACCAAAAATCTATTAGTTTCTTGATAAAACCATTAACTTACTAAAAAAAACTAGAGATATTATGATATACAATTATGGTATATTTTGTCTCATATGGTGCATTTTAAAGGGTATTATGAAAAGTGATCGCTTAAATAACAGGAATTTCATTTAAGTCAAAATGTATTATTCTCCCCCAAAATGCATAAACAAACTACAGGGAAACTGTTTTAACATTCCAGGAAGAGGCCCAATTTAAAACTTTCCTTTGATATATAGTACATCCTGCAATAGAATTTTTGAACATTTCCTAAAACAAAAGTTGCTACCAGACAAGACCGATTTAATTCTGCTGAGAAATTACTTCCCTACATTACTTCCCTAAACATCACTAAAACAATGGCTCACAAATATTTAATATATGCAGTATTATAGTATATTATAGAACAGTGAGGACTCAGTGATTTAGTGGCCATGTAAGCACTAAGGTTTTTTTTTCACCAAGGCAGACCAAAGAAAGAGGAAGAGCAAAGGAGAATGGAATGGGATGGTTCGAAGTTCTTTTATTTTAGTTTTTTAAATCCCATGCTCTACTGTTTTACTTAACTCTTGTCACATTCAGCTAAACATTTCTTCCTAGGCAAATAATGTATCATTTAGATTCAGTGTAGAAAGCCATCAACCTGGAAATTCTCTTTATAAAGTTACAGTGCTTCAACATTTACAAAATTTGTGCAAAACCCATTATAATCAGATTTTAAAAACTGATTAAGAAATAAAAATGAATTCTCTGCTATATTCCAGAAAGCACAGTTTGGCACAGCTGGACTCTTTCAAGATGGCAAAGTTCTGACTTGCTTTGATGAATTGATTTCATATTTCAGATAAGAACAAGGATCATTTGTTTGTGTATATTTTTTAGACTATTGAATCTGAAATGACTTTCATTAGTATACAATAGTGTAAAATAATTCTCAGAAAATCAGAATAAACAAAAAAGCAATAATGCAAATAATGTTTAATGTTTATTTAATAATTTATTGAACTTCTATGGCACTCTAATTTCACCCAATTCTGGGCAGTTCACAACAATCCAATTAACAGAATAGTTATAGTTTTCATTCCCCAAATGTGTTCTGGGACAATTCAGTCTTCAGTGGATTCTGATAGGCCAGTAGTGAGGATACTGGCCTGACATCCAGAGGGTAGCCATTTTATAAAGTGGGGCCTACATCTGAAAACCATTGTTTGTGTCCCTCCACACCTGCACACAAATCTGAGAATCAGCAAAAGTCTTGGTGAGAGTTACGTACTATGCAGATAAATTGGATGTGCTGTCCCCATACAGGGGAGGCTGTAAGTCCATAATGCTAAGCCATATAAATATGGATTAAATCCAAGACTTTGAATTGCACATAGAAATTTAATAGTGTCCAATGCAATGATTGTAAGGCATGTGTTACGTGAGCATGATGAGTAATTTGCTAATTTGTTTGCTGTATTTTGCACCAGTCATACTTTCCAAGTTGTGTACAAAGGCAGGTTTATGTAGATTGCACTGAGGAACTTAGGTAATGATGTTAAGTATAGTATACAAGTCACCACTGGGATAAACACATGAGCAAACAGCAGACTGCCAGTCTCTACTTTAGAAAACAAAAGCATTGGGCTGAATCTAAATCTAATGTTTTTCTCAGATTCTTTAAAGTGTAAAGTAAAAAAAAATTAGCATAGAAATATTTTAGGAAATTTAAGGGTTTATTACTATTAATGTCTTATTATTGCATTACAACTGCTTTAAAACAAGTTGCAACTAGGATACAATAGAAATTTCAAATGTATTAAAATATGAAAGAAAATATACTTTAACCATTAAACCTTTTCTGCAGTGTTGCCATATTTTATATAATTATTTATAAATATTTTTATTATATTATTATTAGGTTCAAGGTGCAGGTTTTCGGGGTTGGAAAGAAGTAACCTCCATATTTAATAAAGATGATGAACAACAATTATTAACAGGATGTAGATCTCCAAAATCTAAAGGGTATGTATATAATGGAGTGCAAAATGATACTAAATGTAACAAGCTATCTTGTAGTAAGTTTACTCAAATTATTAAAGCTAGAATCAAGGTAATAAATCAGGAAAAAGTAACTAAGGTTCCAGAAAATTAGACAATATACATTTAAATTCTGTACTGTTTTTCATAACAAAACTTGCTGTTTAAAGATTTATGTTGAATCGGAGCTGTGATTGTTATAGATGACTTGTGCAGAAACACTGGCATTATTCCCAATAATACAGCTAGAGCTTCCAATTCATAGAAATTGAAGGGCTTGCAAATTAATTACTTTTAATTTTTACTATTCTGGTTAATCTTATATTAACTCTTTTAGACTAGCCATTTTTTAAAAGATGGAAATATAAAAATAAATATTTAAATGAGCTAAATATATTCAGTGAGTGAAACTTGAACAGTAAGAGGAAGATATTGGAAAAACCATCCTAATCATTAACTTTATCCAGAGATAAAACAATGTTCATCTACTCTGAACTAGACAATTAAATATCTTTCTTTTTCATGTGATTTCTAATAAAACTATTTATTTATTTATTTATCCAGAACAAATATGAAACTTAAAGAAGATTTAAAATCAGAAAAGAAAGGTGGATTTTGGGACAGCTTGGTGATAAAACAGAACATCCATTCTAGGAAGCCCGATGAGATTGAAGGATGGGAACCTCCTCAGATTCCTGCCAGTGACCACCTCAATGATGCAGAAAATACTCTAAGTGACTCTTCATCTTGGTCAGGCTGGGAAGATGAAACCAAAGGCTCAACAAAGTACACAAACCTGGCAAGCTCAGGGAATAGTTCAAGGTGGAGTATTAAATCAGCCGGAAGGTTGGTCAGCATTAGGCGACAAAGCAAAGGTAACCTTACTGATAACTGGGAAGAACTAGAATGATATAAAGTGTTAGGTGTGACAAAGTGGAGCATTTCAGCTTCAGTGTATTCCATGGGTTTTTTTTTTTTTTGCAAGAATAGCCAGTCTGAATCTGGGATGGGTGCATGCATTTCTAGAATACATCTAGAATATTATGAACCTGTTCCACAAATGCTAGCACAATCCCAGAATACTTGGATCCACCCAGTCCATAGGAAAAAGTGCAAGTTCTGTTCTGCATGTATCTGCAAAAGATGTGGAATGTTCTCAATATTGTTTTAGGTTAGATGATTTATGTATGTACTTAAACCAAATCTACATCTTTTTACAGAACTGCATTATTCAAATACTTCAATAGCTGAGTCATTGGTTTCTTAGACCTACTATTTCCTCACTGAACAAAATTCAACACCAACTTTGTGCCTATAATTTCCACATTCACACTGTCTTATCATCTTGAGTTGCTCTTTAAAAACTGAAATGGTTGTATACACTGGTTGAATATTGACTGTGTTAGATTTCTTGAACTTCAGGTAAATTTTTTGAATGCTTTCCCTGTTTTGTGAAAATGCTAGTTTGTAGTTGATACCTCATTGTTCCAGCTTTATAATGGTTCTCAAGATGGACATTTTGACTTGCCAAAATTCTCTATTTTTCTAAAGTAGCAAATCAAACATGAAGCGCAAAAACACCAATGTTTTTTGTTGCAAATGTGTCACAGATGCAAGGAGAAAAACTGTTTCTGTATATTAATAGTGCTTCTGCATATTGTGGTGTTGAACTGTCACTCAGCTAAAGCAGAAGTGCAATCATCCTGAATCATACATGGCAAACACAACTCAGATGTCAGCCTAAGCACAAATTCTATCCTTACAAAAGTAGTTGCATATGGTTTGACTCCACTTTGTAGCAAAAATAGAAGCAAGAACTCATCTGAGCAAATTTGAGTAATATGGAAACTTTTCAGGTTGCTGTTGCTACTCAGCTGAATCATTGTATGTATTACCATCATTGCTGATAATAACATTGCATATTGTGAGGTATCTTTAGGCTGTTGTATTATTTAGAAAACTAGGAAATCAAGCATTTCATAAAAGTCCGGCCTATAAGAAATGTTATCACTCAGTTTATGCACAATCCTTTTATAGATTAATTGCTTTTCAATATTTGTCCTTGTATCCTTTGTCCACATGATCCTCTTTATCTTTGCTGCTATGTAAGATTTAATTGGTTATGCTGTTTCTTTACATCTTCATGGAGACAAACATTCTGTCTTGGCTATCTACAAATGCTTATTTTAATTTGCTGTTAATACAATTTATTTGCTAGCTGCTGCTAAATTTATTACTGAAGAAGAATAATTTTTCATAATGCAAAGAAAACAGAAGAAATGTACTCTTAATATTAATGTGGGGGTTCTTACAGGATATTTTTATATATACATTTATTGAAAATGGTTCCATGTATGCGCTTAGCATGATAGAAGACACTGTACTTTTGTATGCATAAGTACCCCCATGAGAGAAGAAAGAGATGCAATGACTTTGTTGGAACAACTTCCTTCCACAAGGGAACACATTCGATAAATGCTTTTTTGCATTCTTCATTATAAGCATCTTTTCCAGTCTTCTGACTGCTCCATATATGAAGTTCCCTCAAAGACTAGAGATTAAAACTTGCTAAAAATTATTTTATTCATAATACAGTGGAACCTCCAGTCACGACTGTAATCCATTTCAGGACTTCGGTCGCAACCCGATTTGCTCATGACAGGAAACAAGATTGACTGCGCATATGCAGACCAAAAAAAATGGCATGGAAGGAGAAATTGCCGCGGCAGGGAAAATCACTGTGGCTGTATTTGGTCACCACCTGAAGATATATGTTCACGACCAGATGCAAAAATTTTCTGAAATTTTTGGTCATCACCCAATTTGGTCGTGGTCAGAAGCGTTTGAGACCTAAGGTTCCACTGTATGACCTTGTGAATGGAATCCAGTAATTTTGAATTGGAGAAGACAGTTACAGTTAAATGAGAAGCTACCAAAGAGCCATTGCTCAGCTAACTACTAATACTACTGATTTCAAAAATGAAGAAAATATTAAAAGTGCCTTGAATTGTAATAGTTTGCTATAGAAATGTTTGGGTAGAGAAATTTACTGTTTTCTTCCTCATCCTTAGAAAACTTTGGTTATTTTTTTATTTCAGGTTCTGCAAAATGAGTATCTAATCAAGGATGGTAGCATATTTCTTGCCTCTTAGTTACCAATCCTTACTTGAAACTGATATTGAGCATGCATGCCACTGCTTATAGAATGACCTGCTTAGCAATATAGAAACTAAAAATCTACATTCAAAATTTCTTTTTTAAGAATCAGATTTTTTACAGGACTGTTTTATAACTATGCAGAATATTTCCAAGGTATAATTCCTCCCTACAGGTAAAAGCTTCAAATTATATATAAAAATGAAATACATACTACGCAGACAAAAATTATGGCTGCAGTCCAGAGATACAATATCTCTCAGTCATACAACAAGATTTTATAGCCTTTGTCCACCCTATCAGTACTGTCTTATGTCTTTAAGCATACAGAATTTTTCCTTGCTGCTATATTGCACTTCGAGATACCCTTATGCCAAGCAGTATCTTGTTAACAAGTGACTTGCATGCAGATTGTAAAATTGTGGTGAAGTAGGCTGCCACAACCAGCCTGAATCTTGAAAGTGGGCTATTAACAAACTCTTTTTTGCTTTTCATTTTTTTTCTACTGACAGTTGTATTTCAAGTAATGGAATTGGCCCTATGTTGAGGAAAGATAGACATTTTTTTTTCTTTTCAAACACCAAATTTGTAGCCTAAACATAATTGCTATGGAAGAATGGGATTTTATAGTAGCGTTATAGCTGAACTAAGAATTTAGAAAAAGATTTGTTTGGGCAAATTAAAACAGAGTATCCAAACCATTGAGACTAAAAGTATATTAAGACTCCTTTCAAGTTCAGAGAAAACTTTACAAATATGCATGTTCTGTTGAAAGTGATTTGCTGCCTGATTATGCTAGTGTGTATCCTAATTTCTTTAAATTAATTGGAAGTAATTCCAGAATATAGCCATTTTCTTTATGCAAAGACTTCTTTGGTTTACAGTTTATGGAAGATAACCATACAAAAGAAGCAAATGTATGTTGGCATTGAGATCCAACAGAGAAACAAATCCAGGAGTGCAACTTGAAAGAGTCAAATACGTATTCTTATTTACCATTTATCAAAACCATTTTATACTGTGACAGATAGAAGCTCTGCCTTGCATATTATACCTGTCAAGTGCCTGTATTTCACCTTGATGTTATTTCTGTGATGTCCAGCTTAATTCCATGTATAATAATATCCACACATTTGTCCTATATTTATATAGACAAAGATGAGTAGATTTACAAAACTCAATCCTATTGTAAAACAAATTCCACCATCTGCATCCTATGTGTTGGCTTAAGCTTTTGCAGTATTAGTAATGAGTTGTGATGATGAAACTAATCTACCTGAGAAGCGGAACTGATAATGATTTAGCCCCACTGTTACAAATGCTGTTCTGTTCATTGGCCACAGTCGTGACTGGCAATACTTTAATACAGTCTTCACAAAACCCATGGACCACAAGTTATTCCTCTCTGACCTGCACTTCAAATTATATATTGAGTGATGGCTCGCCATAGAAATACTAAAATGCTATCAGTTGCTCTGCTGGATCCTTTTGTGTGCAGTAATGTGCAATATGGTCTATTTGGTCTTAATGCTGGATCCTGTGTGCTTTGGAAGTAAGAAAAGGGTGAAAAGATTAGGCCTAAAGTGAAAATTTGAGATATATAAGGTATTGCCTAGTGTATTAAAAGCTATGGAACTTCTTTTATAAACACGCACAGATTCTATCAAAAGTTGCACTGTTACATTGGTTTCTGTATGTTTAATGTCATCAAAATTCATGGGATATAAGTGTCCTTCACTTTGGCTGGTTTATGTCCATGTTTTCCTAAAGCAGAACTACTAAATATTTAAAGGCAATGATTAAAATTTTAATATAATTTATTGATGTGCTTTTGTAGATTTTTAAAATATAATTTTCCTTGTGAATATTTGCTTGACAACTTATTTGCATTTTTCATGTATCACTACTTTGATACGTGTCAGCCTTTCTTTAAACAATCCATACCCTTTTTCTTTTTGTAACTATTTGATTTAACTATATTAGTTTTAAGAATATTGCTTGAAAGTTGCACAAATGTAACTATTCATATGTTGTTCATGTTGCCTTTCACTACATCTATGCATAATACTTGGCTTGAAGTCAATGAAGATGAAATGCTTTATGTGACTTTAATTAGTCACTTAATGCTCATGTTTCCTTTTCTGTATTTTATTAGTTTTACTTAAAATAGTATTTTCACAGATGAATAAAAACTTAATTAAAACCAAACTAATGAAAATTTTCATTTAATTCTATTGATTATATGTTCCAAAGACTGTAGAATATGGCAGAATGTAGCTATTATTTACTGTACTTGTAAAGGATTTGCATCCATATGTTTGCCATACTTGTATAAGTGCCATTGGACAATATGATTTTATTGGGAGAGTCAGCATCCTAGGCCTAGACTTTTCACTTAAAGTTTTCTTCCGAAAACCAGTAAAAATCTGCTGCTAATTTTTTACATCTGTCTCCCACACTTTTAGGGGTAAAAGTCAGTAAAATGCAATGCCTAATAAAATCAAATAGCCAACAAAATAATTTAGAATAACATTAAAAAAAAATCAAAAGCGTGGTAAAAGTTATTACAAGAGTCAAATTTCTGCAAAAAGGAAGGCTTTTGAGGGATCCTGTAAGATTTGCAAGAAAACAACCAAGCTGTCCTTTTTTACTGAAATCTCTGTATCCTTGCTGCACTGAACATTTCAGGAAAGAAGACAACTGAGGGAAGATGGGTTTAAATCTTAACACATATTTAAACTATTTACTAACTTTAAGTACATTTTAAAGCAATTATCTGTATAATATTAAATTACTTTTGGACATGTTGTTCCAGAGCTTGGGTAAGGTCATTGAGAACGACTTTTCTAGCAGATTTATAGCAGTAGGCAGGCTGATAAAGCAGTGTATTATTCCAGCAATGTCACACTAGGCAAAAGCTTTCTATCATATTTTCCCCAAAACACTCTCTTAGCAAAGGCCCTTTTTGATATCAATTACATATTCATCTTAACAGTTTCTACCCATTTTATTGGCTCCTGTAGTTAGTCCCAAAGGAATTAGTGATTACGTAGTCTCCTAATGCTCTAGTATTTGCTTTTTTACTAATCAGATCTTGTGATGCATGAGGGACAGTTTAAAATAGCAAAGCAACAATTTGACCATTGCAATTGCAATTTGAGATTCTAAACAAATTATGACAATCTAAGCAACAATCAATACCCTTAATTCATAAGCAATCTAGGCACTTCCAAAGCTAGCATTGATGATAAATAACATCATGCAGCTATTCTATCTTTCCCTAAACATGTATTTTCCTGTTAAAAAAAAAGACAAAGCAATGAGAAAACTCAAAAAGATTTACACATGGAAAATAGTGTTGTTTTGACCTCTAAATTACTGTGAAAAATCACAGAAAAGCCTCATTTAAAAGCACCCAAAATCTCCCATTGTTTTAAGTCCAATAAATAAGCTTACTGACTGTGAATCATGTGCAGTCAGCTATTGTAATGACCTTGGGAGACCAGGCAAAAAGAGCCTGCAAGGGGACAGTCAAATTTAAGATAGCTTAGCCCAGAACGGGATAGCGGGTGGGGCAAGAGGCTCAGAAGGGACCCTCCCCAGTTTCTCAGGCTGCAAAGGAGATGGATGGAAAGGATTCTACTTTCAGACTCACAAGATTCTGTCAATGTGGCTTTACATTTATTTGACTTGATTTGATTTGATTTGTCAATCGCTTACAAGATAATAGTTATAAGTATAAACATGAGTAAGAATACAGAAAATAGGTACGAATAAATGGGGACAATAGGACAGGGACGGGAGGCATGATGGTGCACTTATGCACGCCCCCTACCTCTTAGGAATGGGGTGAGGTCAATAGTGGATAGTTTGAGGTTAAAGGAGTGGGTGTTTGAGGATGTAACAACAGAGTCAGGTAGTGCATTCCAGGCATTGACCACTCTGTTGCTGAAGTCGTGCTTTCTGCAATTGAGTTAGAAGCAGTTTACAGTGAGTTTGTATCTGTTGTGTGCTCTTGTATTGTGGTTGAAGCTGAAGTAGTCATTGACTGGTAGGACATTGTAGCAGATAATTTTGTGTGCTACGCTTAAGTCTAACCGTAGGCAGCGTAGTTCAAGGTTGTCCAAGCTCAAAATCTCATTACATTAAAGTAGAATTAGTTGATCCGGTTATGATTCCTATCTGGTTTATCCATATGGGCCAACACCTGCAGAATCACAATAGAAATTTTTGTTGCAAAAAAACCTGTTAATTATACATGTATATTAACTACAACTTATTTAGAATTGAGATAATCAACCCACCTGAGTCTTCTAATGTGAAGCCTCAAACACAGTTACCTTTGAATCACATTCAAGTCGCCTGTCATTATTTCAGAGTATTTTTAGAATTTCTTACCTAGGATAAACTTAGGATTCTTTGGCGATCTCCCATCCAAATACTAAGCATGACTTGCTGCTTAGGGTAGTGGTTTGGGTTTGTTCATTTTTTGGATATTACACAAGATCAGCAAGGTGACATCAATTAGGTACTATCACAAGTAGTCAGTGCCAAGTCTATGATTAAACTACTGTATATCGTGGTTTAATAAACTTTATAAAGCTGCTTTTTTATTGCAGTTTTAGAGTAAGAGCTTATTGCAGAATACAGATAATGTATGAATAAGAAGTGGCTGGTATGCTATTGCATACACACACACACACACACACACACATTCTTCATAGTTTACTCGGATGATACCATTGGAATTTGGGATTTTTTCTAACCTGAAGCAAAATATGAAAAAGATGCATGTTTAGAAATTGCTTTGAAAGTAACAGGACATGAGCCATGATTAACCTTCAGTTTTGTTATTTCAATTGGTATACTTTCTAGACATAACTACTCCAGTGTGTTTTTCCTAAACTTCATAAAATAAATTTATTGGAAAAGATCAATAGAAAAGTTTCATAATGGAACTTCGGAGTATGTGTGTGCTGTTGTTGTAATGCCTTTTTTAAAAAAATTGGGTGAACTATTTTCTGAGAAATGGTTGCAACCACTTCATACAATTGTGAGTGTACTTTTTAAAAGCTGCTTGTCATTGGAAAATGTAATTAAATAGAAGCAAGTGGCATAATTCATGACGAAGCATCCAGAGAAAATTCACATAAGAAAACAGTGGCTATGTAAATATGTAATAGTGAAACAAAGTTGATAAATATTACTTCTTTGTTTTCTGTTTTCAATGAATAATCATAAAACATATTTAAACAAAGACGCTCAAAACGTTCTTCAATATCTTTATTTGCAGACACACACCATTGCTCAAAAAACTTATTTTTCTTTTCTTTCCCCACCTTTTCCCTGTAGTGAATTCTGTTTAAAAAATAAACAGAAGACTCACAACAATAAATTGGCAACGAAGCAAATGATAGCGACAAACTAAAGGAAAAGAAATCAGGCTTTACTTCCCGTTAGGAAGTAAACTATTGTCTCAGAAGATCTATGGGTTGACTTCCTTCAAAATGAAGAAGGCCCATAAAAACACCGCAGATTGGTATTATTTTTGTACTATTGGTATCATAATTGACTGCTTAAATGAAAACATTTTTATGTAAAGTATATATGTATGTATGTGTACACACACACACACACACACACACTTTTAAAGACTTTAGCAGGGCATCTTTTTCTAAATTTGAGTTCCTTCTATCTCCAGCTGTACCTTGGATTCTGGCCAGGGTCAGTATTAGGTGGTACATAATCATTTCCTTTCATAGTGTACATTTTTTATGAGAGTGCCCTTGAGTCTTAAAAAGGTGACAGAAGACATTGTTCTACTAAGTCAGAAAAAAGATTAATAAACATTCCCCCTTCCTAAGTATGGCCAATCAGATACTTACACGGATTTTTAACACAATAGTCTGCTTCACTAACCCCAGCTGCTAAATGAAACAATCTCTCAATATTTTCATTATTACAGCTCAGGAGATGATTATAAGCGTATTTAATATTTATTCTATCAATTTATAAATCTGACCATCTCAAAATTGCATCTTTGGCCAGTGAACATGGCATTGGAAACCAATCATCATCATCATCAATAATACAATAAGGTCATTTCATCCAAGGGCAGTCTAACACAAACTATATAACCACAGGCATGTTGAGACAAAAACAACCCTGCTTTAGACAAACCCAACATGCACATCCCATGCCAGGGGAGCTTCCAAGCCTTCAAGAACTTACCAAATGCCAGCAGAGTTGGAGCCAAATGAACCTCCATGGATATGATATTCCAAAGGGAAATTGCTGTGGCCAAAATAACTCTCTTCTTCCATCTCACGAATTGGCAGAGCTTAATAGGTGGGATCTGGAACATCCCCAGTGTATTGTGTAGTGTAGTGAACCGGCAAAACAGAAAAAGGTCCCACATTTAACCTGGCTTCATGCCATGCAGGGTTTTATAGGTAGTAACCAACCCCTGCATTGGACCCAGATGTCAACTGGAATCAGCACCCCTGACTGGTCTGGAGAATATCATGATTATTGATATTGAAAGCTACTGAGAAATAAAGGAAAACATAAATAAAATAAAATAAAATAAAGAAATAAAGAAAGATGAAGAATGTAACATGCCATGCCAACCCCCAATTGCCCAGTTTTTCCCACAATTCCAGTAAGTGCTGTTTGGTCCCATTATCCTGCCCTGAAGCCTGTTTGAAAATCCTCCAAGGCTCTTTGCAATGCAACCGATAATGAATCAGCATGGCAAAATTCAAGGAGCAGGATAAACTGCTACTAACTCTGAGATTACATTTTCAATCTCTTATTTTATGTAAAAAGGATACATTAACGCAATGAAGAAGGGGGGAAGATGCCCAGAGTCACTTCATTGGTGAGGTGGGTGGCATGTAACTTTAAGAAATAAACAAATGTAAATTAAAAAAGGTTTGTTGCATTTTCTTTAGCAGGTTTGGTGTAACCGCCACCTTTTGTCTCCTGGATAACCCCGTACACAAGTTAGGGCCTTCAAACTTGACAGCTTTAAGACTTGTGGACTTCAACTCCCAGAATTCCTCCTCCAGTCATCTTAGCTCTGGAATTCTGGGAGTTGAAGTCCACAAGTCTTAAACTTGCCAAGTTTGAAGAGCCTTGCGTTAGGGGCACAAAATCCTCTGCGTTCACTATCCAGAGAGTAGAAGAAGGCTGCAGGTTGTCTCTTGTCTACCACAGCAGGGATAAAAAATGTATTAGTCAATTGCTGTCCTCTCTCCTGACCCATTTTTGGAACTTCTGATAAACCCAAAACATAGGGGGAAATGTTAGTTCTCAGTGATGCATTTTTTCAAGGTTATTTCATTAAAATAAGAATTAAAAAGATACATAAACTCTCTGCTTGTCTGACAGCATTCCTCTAAAGCTCATTGCAGCTCTTGGAGCTGATTTTGAAAAAAAACAAAAACAAAACAAAACCCCATAGCTCCTCCCGTTCTTCTCAGTTAAGGGATAATGGTGTGATATGCTTGCTTACTTGATTTTAAACTGTATTCAACCAAGTAGCTGTATTGCAAGGAACTAATTTCAGGCAGGAATAAACAGGAATGCGATGCCAACAGTCAGACAAGCCAAGACACCTAAAATGGGAAAGATCAAGTGGCTGTGAAGTTTCCTTGACAAAAAGTCTTCTTCCAGGATGCAGAAATGTGGGGAGGGGCTATCCAACTACTGATGCAGATTTTTTTTTACCAAATAAGCCCCTGAAGTTTTAGAAACCACTTGACCTGAGAAACAGTGCTTAAACTACTTACCTTTGCTGAAGTTGACACACACAGAGAGTTTCATCATAACACTACATAAACTTGTGCTTTGTGGAAAGCCATAAAAGTTTGTCTTTTTTGTTGGAGTGGTCTTCCATTAGTGATTTCATGCCATTGGCTCACAGTATTTTCACCCTTTTCTTCATGGCATCTCTAGCAGTTCTCATAGCTTATGCCGCAGAACTAGACTTGTCACTTTAAAATATATACATGGCAAGGCACTCAGTTCAAGCAAATACAGTAGTTTTTGTTAAGGCTGCCAAGCTGAGAATGCCTTTCCCAGAGAAAATGCAATTTATATAAAGATAAGCCATGATGTAGCTGGATGGTTGGAATTGTCAGACATTGGTTCTTGACCAAGTTTGGTGTTCCTTTGTTCTAAGGTCAAACTAAACCAAAATGTGTGTGTGTGTGTGTGTGTGTGTTCTGACCCAAACCTGGTTTCAAGAGAACAAACACAAGACAAAAAGTACAACTTTTTTATGTTCCAGCTAAGAATTCTGTTTCTTCACAGATAAAAGGCTGCTTCCAACTAGTTAGCTCCGACAAGAAAGAACCTGGCCTAGTTTTCACAAGTCTCCCAAAACACAGCAGATAATAAATAGTTTACAAGAGTTTTCAAATACCAACTGTAATGTCCACGAGGCTGAGTTCAAAACTTGTTTGCCTTCTGCAAAGTGCGTTCGTTCACAGCTGGCTTTTATCTTCTTGAAGGAGGGGCCATTATCTTGTAGTCTTACTCCCGAGTTGCCCGTGCTGTTGTAAGTTTTCTTTCCTCCAAGCAATCCTGCGTGCACACGCACTTGGCACAGGCTCCTCGGGAACCTCATCACTGCTGCCAGCCCCCACAATCTCTGAAGGCAGCAATCCACTCCCTAATGGTCATGGCCCCTCATCTGAGTCCTCGCTCTCCTCAGCCATCTGCACCTGCTGCCAGCTAACCACAACAGTGTGTGTGTGTGTATGTGTGTACCAGAGGTAGTATTCAGCAGGTTCCGACCAGTTTTGGAGAACCGGTAGTGGAAATTTTGAGTAGTTCGGAGAACCGGCAAATACCACTTCTGACTGGCCCCACCCCCATCTATTCTTTGCCTCCCGAGTCCCAGCTGATTGGCTGGGTCTTCTTTTGTTGCCCTGCACAGAACGGAGCTGGAAAGCAGGTTAGTGAGGTGGGAAGGAAATGGGATTTTGCAGTAACTTTCCCCTGGAGTGATGACGGAACGGAGATTTTTGCAGTATCCTTCCTCTGCCATATCCACCAAGCCACGCCCACCAAACTACATCACGCCCACCAAGCCACGCCCACAGAACTGGTAGTAAAAAATTTTGAATCCCACTACTGGTTTGTACTGTATGTATGTATGTGTATTTAATATAGCTGCCATCTCACAGATGTCAGTGTGGGTAGTGCACACGTACAAATAAACTACCCAAACAAAACCATGAAAAACAAAGCAGATTTACAGAAGTAACTCTCTCTTAAGCCTGGCAAACATTTGTAACTGGCTATAAGGAACAGGATTAGAAAAAGGAAGTTGCTTCTCCTCTTCTTTCAAATTAAGCCCTTGTAATAAGCAGGCATATACAATAGAATGAAGGCTATTGCTGAGCACACTGGATTGTGCTCCAAAGATTGTAAGCCGCCCTGAGTCTCCGGAGAAGGGCGGCATATAAATGTGAATTAATAAATAATAATAATAAACAACTCTAGATTGTACAACTGAAGCCTCACGTTTGAACAACATGGATCAACTCCAAATATGTGCTTGTATTTGAATGTCCTCAGCTGTGGGAGGAATTGGGGTGACATCCCATAATAGTAAGGGTTCCTACGACCATTCAGATCATAACCCTATTGCAATAAATAGATTCATCTTTGTCTGCACTATTTACCACATACTTACAAAAAGAAGAAACAAAAGAGTTGACGTATCACCACCATCTATGCTGCATAGATCCTGGATTTTTCCAATGAGATAGCTTTGAAGGGTTTTGCTGAAAAATAAACTCTCAAATTTTATCTTAACGAATTGGTAAGTCCATTGCACAAACATGTCGTGATGTAATGTAGAAATTTAAGAAAGGATGCAGCGTGAAGACTATAGTCCAGGTTTTTCACTGGAATACAAATCGGTAGCAACTGATATTGCAGCAAAAGATCATCAGATGAAAATCAACATGGTGCATGTGAATTTTTGCCTACATAACGGAAGTTTTCACATTGCATCACTTTAAACCTCCTTTAGAGCATCCTCACCTCAACCCTGAGGAAGAGCCCACATATGGCTTCAACTGAAAAAGAAACTATCCTACCATTATTTCACTTATTCCGACAAGTAGATTTGGTTAGATTTTTTTCACTGTCTCCTGGGAAAGTTTATTAAAACTTGGTCCTACCTCAAGTATTGGCTTGTTTCTATTTGTTGAAACTTCTTTCATGAGGAAATGTTAATTTTACGCAAAATGTGTAAAAGATATAAATGTTGCATGCAGATGTCTATAATAAGCCTCCCAATGCTTTAAAAAAGACATTTCATGGGGATAATTCTAAGTAAAGAGCAAATTATAGCTTACCCTAAAGATAGTTTATCCTAACAAACTTACCCTTCTGGTTTTATTTACATTCTCAGTGTGTGGTTTTGGGAGAAAGGGCATGGAGCATGGGTGTCAGTGGTGGTGTTCTACTGGTTCGGCCTGGTTCTGCCGAGCCGGTAGCGGCGATGATCAGCGGAGACTGAACCGGTTCTCTCCGATGCTCTGTGTTGGGCCCACTCCCACTGGCCAGGCTCCCATACCAACCTTTATGTCCTGCTTTTGAAGTGCAGCTGTTTTGCGCGACACAGCAATTGCCACGCGGCAGCTGCTGAAGCATCAGGAAGGACTCAAAACGCCTCTGCGCCTGCGCAAAGTGAGCGTTTGGTGTGCATGTGCACACAAAGTGTATGCGCGTGCGCAAGGCGTGCCCATCAAGCCATGCCCACCGAACTGGTGGTAAAAATATTTGAAACACACCACTGATGGGTATGTGTGTAATTTTTTTTTTAATTTTTTAAAATTCATATTTATATGCCTCCCTTCTCCGGAGACTCAGGGTGGCTTACAATGTTTGGAGCACAACCCAATGTGCTCAGCAATAGCCTTCATTCCATTGTATATGCCTGTTTATTACTAAGTGGCATTGTTACAAAGTCAGCTTATTGCCCCCAACAATCTTGGGTCTTCAATTTACCTACCCCGAGAGGATGGAAGGCTGAGTCAACCTTGAGCCTGGTGGGATTCAAGCCTGCGGTAATTGCAGGCAGCTGGAAGTAAGTGCTAGGCATTTAATAGCCTGCACCACCAAGGCCCTAACTAAATGAGGGTAGAAGTGCTTGAAAAGCTTCATTTCTGATTTCTCCAGCCTCAATCCAACTTTAGATGAGCTATTTGGAGATGATGAGAAGCAGGAAGATTGATCATTTGGGTGATTACTGGTTCCTTCCGTCACTGCTATTCCACCAAGAATCAAAAATAATGTATATCTTTATTAGTAGAAAGAAAAGCAACATATCTTCAATCTTTGGGAAACCATTATTTCTTGAAATGTGATACAAGCATGGTACTATTGGCTGCTATCCCATCGGGCTACTATAGCAATATATTAATGTAAACTGCTATGAAAATCCTGGAAGCGTTAATTACACCCGATCATAAAAACTTATGGTAGGCTTTCCCCATAGCTTATATCAACATAAATATAGGTATAGCATTAGAATCCATGTTTATAAGTAGGGAATGCTAAAACCAGGAGCATGCAATGTGTTAACATAAAGAACTCCACACTCTAGTTAGAAGATGAAATCATTTATTTGGGTAGAAACTTAAATTCAATACATATGGTGGTACATAACATAAATCCTTGTTCATCTATGTATTATCTTACATGGAAATGTTGGTTTAAGATTTTCTGAATACTGTGAGTTCTTGCAAATTTGCCCTTTGCTTCTTCTACCAATCCCATTCTCAGAGTAGCCTTGAGAGCATTCAGATTATCTTCCACTTCTGAGAAGCTAGCCAAGATGTTCATAGCAAAACTTCAATAGCACTGCTTCCAAAGAAGTCCCATTCTCTGGCAAAGCCAAGCCACAGCTATTTTGCTCAAAGCAGTTAAGACGTGAGGAGACATCAATGAGAAGACTGGGAAAACACATACATCTCACTCAACGCAATTCATTGGATTGCACCTAGAAAACAGTATCTTGGCTCAGCAGCCAGAATACCAACAGCTCACATTATTTAGGAGACAGAGAGATAGGACAGAATTAATAGAACGCATTTTAAGAAAATAAATACTGTGCTGAACGTATTTACAATATGGAATTGCCGGCTTTCCTGCACAACTGGTGTACAGGACATTTTGCCCGCGTGTAATGCTCACAACATGATATATACATAGAAATCCTAAGAGTATCCCCTGAATATTTTACAGGATGTACCAACTGGGTATATTTAGAACTGGACAAGTAAGAAGAAACTTCCCAGTTTCTTCACTTCAGTAACAAGTGAACTCCCAACATCTCACTGAAACTCAAAGAAAACATTAACGTTTTGCTGGCTATCAACCAGGTAGCCCGATTCCAATTATTACTTTCCCAGAAACCTATCTCTTTCTGGTATAGCTTCCCTTCCTAAGTGAATTGTCTTTCTCTTTTTTTCCCTCCTTAGAAATTGAAGGTTTTAATGGAACCTCTAGCAACGTTTTCTATTTGACCTCATTACACCCAGGTTTTAACTTGAAACATATCAGGAAAAATATTGCACACACACACACAAGAAACCCCCCATTTTCACGTACTGCATGGTGCTGCCAAACTTTTACAAAAAAACACCTCAGCCCCTGCCATAAGTTGCAGTTAAAATTTGAAGAGGTCTATGAAGTGCTGTGGAGACACTGGTGTGAAGCAACCGGAGGGATCATTGGCTGTGCAAGGATGACCTGTGTCCTAAGGAAAGGAAAAACACTGTTATTCTTGTTATGGACTAGAAAATTGCTGGCCACCAAATGGGACTTTGCACAGGAAGCAGCACTGAGACAAAGGAACATCTGGGTCAAAGTCTCCTGCTTCTATTTTTAAATCAGAACTGAGGCTACATCAAAACGTCTCTTGAGCTTTAAGGGCCCACAAACAATTCTAGAGTTCAAGAATGCACAGCTTGTAATCCAAGCCACAACTTATCCCCTTAAGCACTTGCCAAAAGTTTTTCTTTCAGTATGAAAGAGGGAGAGATTGTTAATGCACTGGTATTTATTCCTAGCTGTCGGCTAAAGTAAATATTTACTTGAAATATATGGGAATAGTTATTTTGCATGTACTTTAGTAAAATCACATGGCTCCTTCATTCAGTCCCACTCACTTTGAAACTGCAGCTTCCAGCATACTATTCAAAGGCCAAGCATAATTCTTGGCTGAAAAAAACAAGTCAATTTCATCCGTCCTAAAAAGATTTTGGACAGGTAGTCCTCAACTTACAACCATTTCTTTAAAGACAGAAATTACAATGGCCTTGGAAAACATGACTCACAACCTGTGCTTGAAGTTACAATCATCACCTACTCCCGTGGTCATGTGATCACAATTCAGGCATTTGCATTTACCACCAGTTGCAGCTTCCTGCAAGCAAAGCGTCCTTTCAACAAGCAAAGTCAATTGGGGAAGCCAGATGTATGTATATATGTATGTTTGTTTTCGTAGATTTTCACGGGTACAGGTATGCAGGTCTTGGCGTGTTCGGGTCTTTTCCCGTGTAAGATTGAGAGTATCTTGGCGACGTTTCAACGAGGTCCCACTCGCCATCTTCAGGCTGGTGCTTTCGGCTTCGTGCTTGTGTGAGCAAAGCAAATATATGTATGTATGTATATGTATGTATGTACGTACGTACGTACGTATGTATTTATTTACCACCTTTATTATTTTTATAAACAATTCAAGGTGGTGAACATATCTGATGCTCCTTTTTCTTCCTTTCTCCCACAACAACAACCCTGTGAGGTGGGATGGGCTGAGAGTGAGTGACTGGCCCAAGGTCATCCAGCTGGCTTTCATGCCTAAGGCAGGAGTTGAACTCATGGTTTCCTGCTTTCTAACCTGGTGCTTTAACCACTAGACCAAACTCAAGATTTGTGATTTGCTGAACAATTGTAGTAAACATTATCATAAAATCAAGTCCAGTCACTCGATGACTCGCTTAATGACTACATCACTTAGCAGCTGAAATTGCAATCCCAATTATAATCGTAAACCGAGGACTACCTGTACTTTATTCAATCTGGTACTCTCAAATGACACTGTAGATTTTAAAATTTACAAATTTGTCCACAATAATAAAAAGATTCTGGAATGCTCAGTTTCAGCATCCTTGGAGTGTACCAGATCAGGAAGTTAGCTGCAGGTAGGTCTTAGGAACTGTCTTAGGGGAAGACGTATCTGGGATGGTCTATATCAGCTAATACCGTGTTTCCCCGAAAATAAGACCTACCCCCGAAAGTAAGACCTAGCACTATTTTCTAAACCTGCCCTAATATAAGACCTACCCCAAAAATAAGACCTAGTGTAAATCTCCAGTTCCAGGAAGACTTTTCAGGGAGCAACCGTGCACCCGAAACACCCCCCTACACACTCACACCCACTATTTGGCACCATAAATATATAAGACCTACCCCGAAAATAAGACCTAGTGTGTTTTTGGGAGCCAAAAAAAAAATAAGACAGTGTCTTATTTTCGGGGAAACACGGTAGCAAATCAGCT
Organism: Naja naja; assembly: GCA_009733165.1. Lineage (NCBI taxonomy): Eukaryota > Metazoa > Chordata > Lepidosauria > Squamata > Elapidae > Naja > Naja naja. The sequence goes on from CM019148.1 coordinate 143,216,816, forward strand.
AATAGCAAAGATTCTTTCAGTTGTATCTGGAAATGCTAAAAGCTGCTCTTGGGAGCTTATTATGCCAAAGCAGGTGCTTTACTATTCTTCCCAAAAGATTCTTATATATTTTGTAACACATTTCCTCCTTCAGGCAGATGACGCCAAGAGTTAGGTAAGCTTGCAGTGCAATTCCTGGTGACTCCAGTTCTTTCTGAGAAGTTTCTAAGACTTAGTGCAGCTTTTCCTAACTTTTCCAGGACACTGGGACTACAATTCCCAGACTCCTGGCGAGGCTAGCTTGGAATTGTCAGGCTCAAAGCCACTGCCTCTAAAGGCCCCAAGTTGAAAAATAATGCCAGGGCATTGTCACTTGGCTTAAGAGCTTTCAAAAAGCTCATGATATAAAATGCATCTGTGATACTGGGCTCATATAACACGATCAATAATTAAGTAATTTGCTTATGTTTAAATCTGTGGAACAAACCTAGCCATTTGCATGTAAATTATGATTTGTGGCTTAATACAATCAGGGAGCTTAATCACCTAACACTCCAAAGTGAGTTACTTTGAAACGGAGCACTACGCTACACAGGGAGACCTCAGAATTTCTATTCATAATGCGGCCTTCAAATGAAGCACTTAAAAATTTTTAAAAAAAGAAAAAGTCTCACACTGAGAGATTGGTGCTTTCCATTTCCTTAACTACTGCAGAGCAATATATTTCCTACAGTGCTTAGGTTTTTAAAGCCCTTTTATTCATTCAGAACAAATGCATATAGCTACCAGGTCATTTTTTTTTTAAAGAAAAAAGTCATCTTGTGATACATAACCCTGCTCAGATCTGTTTTGATAAATGGCTGAGGTTGATGGCAGTTTAAGAATCCTTTTTAACTCTTGCCCTCCTTGTTTCTTTCATTTTCTGCAACCCTGCTATTATTCTACAATAGTCAGTTCTAGCAAGCAACGCAACTTTGCAAGGAGAATAAAAACCAACGGCATATGTTTCTACAATTCCAATGAGAGAAAATCGTTCCTGATTTCCAGTCAATTAGTATAGGGTCACCTGCTGAAGCAGAGGGTTGGATTTGAAAACTTCAAAGGTGTCTTCCAACTCTTTAATTTAATTATTCTCTATGTTTTCAGTTGAAGACATGCTGGCTTCATAGTCCAAATGTCATTTAGAGAGAGAGAGGGAGGGAGGGAGGGAGGGGGGAGAGAGGGGGGGGGGAACGTTTGTTTTTCTTTGATCCTTTTTTTTCCAAATTAATTGCCAGGAATAGGAAGGGTCCCATTTCTACCCATGAAGACTTTTTAAAAATGCCCTAAGGTCATTAAACTAAAAAGAGAAACAAAAGCTTTTACCAAAATGTTTAGAAAAAAAAGATTGACTTTTGCCATCCAGGCTGACACAATAATTGTTGGAAGGCTACATTTTGTACACTGGAGTAGAATATATATTTTTATGCAATCTGGAACACTTTCAATTATTGACACAACTGTATGGAGGTCTTTTTTTTTAAGAAATAGAGGGGGGAGAGTTTTAATGGGACAAGCAAATGAAAAGAATCCTTTGAAAGCTCATCACAGAATGAAGGAACCATCTTGTATTTTGCACAGAAGCCTTGTATCCTTCATCTCAAGAGGCTTCATGAATTGCTGTTATAGAGATTTGTGGCAATGTGCCAACGTAAAGTGTTCCTTATTGAATTATTGTTCTGTAGAGTTAATCTCCATCTAGTACTGGGATCAAACCAACACATGAACAATAATGTAATCATTCCATCTCTCTGCCATAACACAAAAGCCTTTTATATCAAGATCCTCAACTTTGAGGGCTGGTGAATAAATCTGCAATTTTAACAGCATGCTGCTGGTTAAAAAAAACGCTGCGAAGAATGAACTTCCCCATTAGAAAAATAACAACAGCCTTGCTGGATCAGAACTCAGACCCATCTAACTTTCTCTTAGATTGTAATATTCTGCTCATCTAGTACAGGTAGTCCTTGACTTACAAGCACAATTGAGCCCAAAATTTTCATTGCTAAGCAAGAGAGTTGTTAAATGAGTTTTGCCCCATTTTACAACCTTCATTTGACACAGTTGTTAAGTGAATCACTGCAATTCGCTTGCCAGAAGGTCCCAGAAGGTGATTTCATGACTCTGAGACATTGCAACCATCATAAATACATGCCATTTGCCAAGAGTCTGAATTTTGATCACATGACCATGGGGAAACTGCAATGATCACAAATGTGAAAAACAGTCATACGTCACTTTTGTTTAGTATCGTTGCAACTTCAAACAATCAGTAAATGAATGGTTGCAAGTCGAGAATTTCCTGTATTCTATGCCTCACAGTGGCCAACTGGAAGTATGTGGAAAACTCCCAAGCCCAGACTTTAGGATAATACGGTTGTTCACTTCCTATCAACTAGCATTGGTAGTACTAATTTAGAAATAGAAAACAGCCATTGATAACTCATTGATAACTTCAGTGGTTCAGTCTGCTTTTAAAATGAAATAAACCGGCTTCAGGAAATTTCATCGCTTGATTACTTTAGCAAATTGCTTTATCAAAAGCATTTTCTTCTCTCATCCTAGACATTTAATACAATGAGAGAAGGAGAAAGCATTTTGTTATATTAACCCTGCAATTAGAAGTTATACACCTCTGCTCAGTTCTCCCTTTCCTTGTTCTGCGCTAAAAAGGCCCGATTTTTATCTGGTAAAGGAAATACTCTAGCCATTTCCAGTTTTACGGTTTTCTTTTCCAGTGTTCAAAACTGTATGCAATCCCCTAAGCAAAATCTCACTTGAGACATATTTTAGGTATTTCAACATCAGCAGCTTTATTTTCAATCCCCCTCCTAACCCCGTGTTGGCAAACCTATGGCATGCATGCCGGAAGTGGCATGCCGAGCCACTTCTACCAGCACGCAAGAGCTCAGCTGGAAGAGCCCCACTGCGCATGCATGCTTGCCGCCCGAAAGTTGTCAGGTATCTGGCACGCATGTGCAGGGGACTGCGGGAGGCACACACGCATGTGCAGAGATGCATGGCATACATGGGGGTCAAGCGCGCATGCCAGAGACACACAGAGGGATAGTACGTGAATGCGCAGATGGATGGCGTGCAGGGATGATCGTGCGGGCATGTGCAGAGACAAGTGGCACATGGGGGGTGATTGCACGCGCATGAGAGAGAGATGCACGGTGCATGGCAGGGGAATTGCACACACAGGCGCATGACGGAAGGATCACGTGCGCATGCACAGACACGCTGCGTGCTGCAGGGGGATTGTGCGCGCATGCGCAGGAGGTTTGGGGGGGAAGCACGCATTGCCTTCTGAGTGCTGGCACGCGAGAGCGAGCATACACGCGATTATCAGCATGGGAGCCGAAAAAGGTTTACCACCACTGTCCTAACCATACCCAGAGAGGCTTTTGCTTTGTTTACAACTACTGCCAGAGGGTTGATATATTCATCAAATTGTTCACTAGGATTCCAAGATTCCATTCCTAATCAAGCAGTCACTGCCAAGACAGTAACAGTGGTGAATTTTTCTGGGCCAGCATGCATTATTTTGCATGTTTGCATGGAATAGTTTTTGCCATTCTGAGGCTGCCCAGGTTGGAGAGATCCTTCTGGAACTCTTCATAATCTTTTCTTGATTTCACCATCCTGAACAGCAAACACAGGTACGTCACCACTCAGTTCTAACCCTAAATCTGTGTATACACCGAAACATTAGTTTCACACATAATCCCTGGTGGGCGCAACATTGCACATCCTGTCAACGGGAGGATTTTCCACTTATTCCCACTCTGCTTATTTTAATTGGTTGCCAGTCCATACAAGTGCTCATCCTCTTATGGGACAACTGACTTTGCTTAGAAACTTATGGAGATGGTATTTGCCAAGAGCTTTTTTCAAGTCCAAATATAGATTATTTATTAGATCACACAGGTCCACACACAATACCCTAAAAAACCCTAACTACTAACCAACTGATCCATCCATCCATCCATCCATCCATCCATCCATCCATCCATGGTATGTGTCTGTCCATCTATCTATCTATCTTTCTGCATCTGAAGACACATTATTTTTTATGAAGTTCATTCTTCTAATACAGAAATATCCCTCTTAATAATTCTGTTAACATTTGCCATAGAAGATATGTTAAACTAAGTGAAATGACTTTCAGTCTATTTTTTTTAAAAAAGTAGATTTATATATTTTATTAGAACTTTTATAAAGGAAAAACATCTTATAGAAACGAACTAATAAAATACTGTGGTATTTTTTTCCTAAGAAAGAAAAGAGAAAAAGAAATAGTGAGAAGTGCAAGAAAAGTAGTAAAAGAAAAACAGGAAAGAAAGAAAAAAGATACAAAGAAGTGAGTTCCAATATTCTTCACAGCAGCTGAAGGTGAAAACGTATTTTAGTTTCTTTCTCTGAAGTTGTATCAAGATTCTCTTTTTTCTGCAATCTATCCTGCCTAATCATCAAAGCCACAAATCACGAGTTCATTTTTTTAATTTCCATGCATACAGCGAAAAACTAGGGTTATATTGTGTTTATTCTTCAGACTTTGAAAATAGCCAATGTTAAAGTACTTATTTTTTTTGTGAAAAGATCAGCAATTTTGTATTTAACGTCTTTAAGAGCTGCTATTTAGTTTGTCAGTTTGACTCCTCACTTCATTTCTTGTTACCTCAGTTAACAAAATGGCCACTCCAGTTTAGTGCGGCTTGTTATAAAATAACCATTTTCCAAAAGGCAAACTGCTGAGATTTTTCTCACCAAGCCCTCCCATCCCTGCGGGATGTTTTCTACCATCTCTGGTGACGTTTCATTTTTCCTCCCTCAGTGGAAAAGTGCTCCTTTATGTAAATCTCTGCACTTTAACCCACACATCAGTTTTACTTTCTAAGAATGCTTTATGAGGTCCTAAAACATTGCTGGACCTTTCAGGCATGCCTATTTCCATAAGTTAAAAGATTTGTTTTTTTCCAAGAACAGGTACAACCTGGGTGGTTGCAAGAGAAATATTTATTTATTTATTTATTTATTAATGGGACTTATATGCCGCCCCATCTCCGAAGACTCGGGGCGGCTTACAATAAAAACAGACACAATAAATATTTAAAAAAGAATTAAATTAATGGTCCCAATTAATACAAAACTAAAAAGCCGCAAATCTAAAACACCCCACCCATAGGTCACAGCCCGGCTTGGTCGAATAACCAGGTCTTCAAGTCATGGCGGAAGGTGCGGAGGTCAGGGGCCAAGCGGAGCCCCAGGGGAAGTTGGTTCCAGAGTTCAGGGACCGCGACAGAGTAGGCACGTCGTCGGGGGACCGCCAGCCGGCATTGCCCGGCTGATGGGACCCAAGGAGTCCCTGTCTGTGACTTCGTACAGGGCGGTTAGTATTCGATGTCGGCAGCAGTCTCTCCTTAAATAATAAGGACCCATGTCATGTAGGACTTTGTATGTTAAAGTTAAAACCTTGAATCACCCGGAGGGCAACCGGCAACCAATGCAGGCAGCGCAGGGGGGGGCTAACATGGGAGAACGGAAACTCCCATCACCGCCGCGCGCCGCCCATTTTGCACCAGCTGCAGTCTCCGGATGGTATGCAAGGGCAGTCCTAAATAGAGAGCGTGCAATAGTCGAGTCGCTGAGGTAACAAGGGCATGAGTGATCGTACGCAGGGCATCCCGGTCCAGGAACGGGCGAAGCTGGTGAACCAGCGGACCTGGGCAAAGGCCCCCTGGCGACGGCTCCCACCTGCTCCTCCAACCGGGCCGTGCATCCAGGAGGACCCCCAGGTTCCTTGCCCTGTCCACAGGGGGCAACACCACTCCCCCTATGGTCAACGATGGACATTCTAAGCTGGAACGGGATGCCGGTATGTACAACCACTCAGTCTTGGCCGGGTTGAGTCGAAGCGTTGCCGTCCATCCAGATCCGCACCGCATCCAGACAACGAGTCATCACGGAGAGGGCATCACTGATCTGGTTTGGGGTGGAGATATACAGTTGAGTATCATCCGCATATTGATGATACTCACCCCAAAACCACGGATGATCTCACCCAGCGTGTTTCATGTAGATGTTAAATAAGAGGGGGAGAGGACCACCCTGAGGGACCCCCCACAAGTGAGCTCTTGGGATGACCTCTGCCCCTGCCACATTGCGAACAGCCTAGGTAGGAGGAGAGCCACCAAGAACAGTGCCCCCACCCCCAGCCCCACAAGGCGCCGCAAAAGGATACCATGGTCGATGGTATCAAAGCCGCTGAGAGGTTCAATAGGACCAGGACAGAGGAAACCCCGTCCCGCCCTCCAGAGATCATCCAACAGTGCGCACCAATGCCGTCTCCTCGCTGAAACCAGGCCGGAAGCCCGATTGGTACGGATCGAGTAGTCCGCTTTCCTCCAGGAAAAGCGGAAATTGCCGGGCCACCCACTCTCAACAAATCCTTAAAAGCGAAGGTTGGAGACTGGACGAAAGTTGTCTAACACGGTCGGGTTCAGGGCAGGCTTCTTCAGGAGGGCTCACCACCGCCCTTCAGGCGGAGGGAAAGACACCCTCTCTCAAAGAAGCGCTGACAACTGCCCGGATCCAGCCGTGACCTCCCTGGGCATAAGCCAACCAGGAGGCACGGGTCCAACAAACATGTGGTGGAACTCAGGCGCCGCGATAATCCCGCCCACTTCATCCTCGGAAACAGGATCGAACTCATCCCAAAACGTAATGGCCAGACTCCCCAGATCCCGCCTCTCAACCACTGCAAATCAGAGGACAACCCGCCCAATCCGAAAGCGATCTATCCGACAGATATTGCCAAATCCTCAGCCCTTCAAGAACGGGTCCGCCCCTCCTCTGGACGAAGAAGGGAGCGGTGACCCGAACAGGGCGTGGCGGTTATTCATGGACGCTATGAGAGCGGAGAGATTCACATTTCACCGCCCCAGGTAAGTCCTAATATGGGCTTTAACTGGGCTCGACGCCTGGGAGCGGGTGGCCCTCCACCTGCTCTCTAAGCCCCTTCGACGGGCGTCATCTCCGGAGCTCCTCTGAATACCAGGGAGCCATTCGATCCACGGGCGTAAGGGGTCGATGGGGACAACCCTGTCGAGGGCTTCCGACGCAGCCCTGCCAGGCGGTCGCCAGATCCTCGGCAGAGCCGTGAGTCAGGGAAGAGGGAAGAGGCCCCAGCTCCGGCCTGGAACCGCCCGGTCCATAGGCGCTTGGGGCGGAAACCACCCACGCGGGTCCTCATCCCAGCAGTGGGGGCGGCTTGGAAGACCAGCCGTAGGAGATATAGTGATCAGACCATGGAACGGGCAAAGACGTAAAGGTGGTCTGCCCTCTGTCACTATGCCACCACCAGAGACAAAACAAGGTCGAGAGTGTTCCCTCATGAGTGGGGCCATGAATTACTGTCAGGCCCATGGCTTCCATGGAAGCCATGAATTCCTGGGCCAATCCCGACAAGACTCCCCAGGGAAGGCAGATTAAAATCCCCAGGACTATAAGGCCTGGGATCTCCACCGCCACCCCGAGAGGACGCCCAGGAGCCCAGGCAGGGTTGCTGTCACACAGCTGGGAGAAAGGTATGCAAGCAGCAAACCCACCTGACCATTAGGCCCCCACTTCAGGAGGAGGGTCTCACTCCCGCCTATCTCTGGGATAGTGACCTCCCTTGGAAGTAAGGTCTCCCTAATAACCACAGCCCCCCACCACTTCTACCCTGGGCCCGCTGCCTGCACAACTCTCAAAACCTGGAGGGCATAATTCAACCAGAGGGACACCTCCTCCCGGCCCAACCAGGTCTCTCGTGATGCAAGCCAAGCAGCCTCCTCCTCGATGATTTCAATGGAGAAGGACAGATTTATTGGCCATGGACCTGGCATTAAAATACACCAGTCTGAGCCCAGGGGTCCCAATTCCCGAACTCCCTAAGGAGGAGGTCATAGGGTCGGAGCTGAAGCATCAAGTGACGGTTGGCGGCACGCGCCTCCGCACATAATATGACCCCATGTCATGGACGCCTGCTGCCAACCCCAACCACCCTGGGAATCGCAGCCCCCACCTCAGTCCCCGGAGCCCCACAGGCCCCCAATATCTCTGAAATTGCAGTTCAATATTATTGAGTTTGTGTTACATTCTAAATCATCAAGTTTATTCTCTGTCTTCCCATAGATTCTTTGAGTGAGATGATGATGATGATGATTCATCGCACGGTCAGCCAGATGTTCAGACTGGGTTTGGCATTTTTGTCTACCTATCAAGTCCTTACCAAGGACCTGGGATAGGCAAATCCGGATGTTTGATGGTGTTACAAATATCGCCGTGGGATGGAAGCTGTTCCAATTAAATCTGCCTTCTGCAATTGACTGATGGCAAATTTGTCAATGCCTATGGTGTTCAAGTGGTGCTCCAGTTGTTTTGGGACTGCACCCAAGGCGCCTACTACTATTGGTACCACCCTTGCTTGATTTTGCCACAGTCATTATATTTCTATTTGTCTTTTGTATTTTGTTATCTTCTCCAGTTCTTCCTCTTTTATTCTGCTGTCTCCAGGCACTGCCACATCATCATCACCATCATCAACATCACCATCATCATTCATTGCACAGTCAGCCAGATGTTCAGACTGGGTTTGGCATTTTTGTCTACCTATTTGTCTACCAAGGACCTAGGATAGGCAAATCTGGATGTTTGATGGTGTTACAGATATTGCTGCAGGGTATTGTTGTTATTGTTGTTGTTGTTGTTTTATTCGCATTTATATGCCTCCCTTCTCCGGAGACTCAGGGCGGCTTACAATTTTTTGGAGCACAACCCAATGTGCTCAGCAATAGCCTTCATTCCATTGTATATGCCTGCTTATTACTAAGCGGCATTTTTACAAAGTCAGCTTATTGCCCCCAACAATCTTGGGTCCTCAATTTACCTACTCCGAGAGGATGGAAGGCTGAGTCAACCTTGAGCCTGGTGGGATTCGAGCCTGCACGCATTGCAGGCAGCTGGAACTAAGTGCTAGTCTTTTAACAGCCTGCACCACCAAGGTTGTTGCTGCTGCTGCTGTTGATCTGAAGTTAGGAGAACCTCAGAAGCATGAAAAGCCACACCTGTACCTAAGTAGGCATTTCAACAATTCTCACTCTGATGAACTCTGTTTGTGGGGCAATTTACAATAATAAGAGAGCAGAAAGCTGAGATTTTTAAAAGCCAAAATTCCAGAAAGAAAGACGAAACAGTCCACCTTGAGTTGAGGCAAAGCAATACACATGTATTGCTGTACAGATGTACAGGTTGTCTGAAACGCTAATTAGTGGGGACGGGTGTTAGGGAGAACCTCTATCCCAGATATAGAGAACATGGCTTATAAAGACCTTATATAATTTATGACTAACTATGTCATGTATCTAACTGGGCCTTACTGGGACTCAGAATGACCTTCCCCCCACACAGACTTCCTCGTTGATTTTATTATGTGCTTCAATCTTCTTGGCATGAATAACCCACAGTTAGAATGTCAAACCAGGAGGGAGAGAGAAATGCACACATGCACACGCACACTCAGACACAGTCATTCAGCATGCTGGATTAGTCATTCTTTCAACTTAAGACTACTTCAGTGTTGCCATATAAAACTGAAAGCAGGAATACATGCCATTTAAAGTCTGTAGAGGACAGGCACTTTACAAATGCAATAAAAGATCAAATATGCTCCTCACGTGGCTTTCTGCATTTTGGTGCCCACCTGTAACACGCTGTGTCCAACACTGGGGTGAGGAATAATTGAGGTAGTCAAAGTCAAAAAAGCCTCTGGCCTTTACTTAGTGTGCTCTTAATTCTCTAAGGCATTAGCTAAAACTCCCATAAGTAATCTGAACCATCTCTTTAAGACGAAAGTACATGAAGTGGATGTTAACCAAACATGCCATTTCTTCCATGCAGAAGCTGGCAAAATGTTGCAATTTAAAGCGCCCTTTCCCCTATAAATAGATAACTACACACACCTGGATTCTCAAGGGGCATAATTCTACAATGCCAACAGTTATGAGAACAGCATGTTCAGGGTTGCAACATTCCACTTATAAAGGACACATCTTTTCACTTCAGTTACAACAGCATGGACACAGAAGAAAGCTAAGTTGAAAGTACAATGAAAAGTACCTTGAATAACAAAGCAAGTTGGTAGTCCTTTTGAGGTCATGGAGGAAGAAACAGGAAGGAGGGCAGTGAAACAAAAGAGAGGAAGATTTTATTGGACAGAACCAATATTCTATTCATGGTTATAAAAGTGTGCTGTGGGCACTACTATAAAACAAAGACTGAAGCGAAAACTTCCCCTCTCTTGGAAAAAAAAATTAAAAGTAGCAAATTAGCAACGTATTTCTTGGAAGCAAATGAGCTAAAACCAATGGATCCGTTCTTCTTATCAATAAAGTAAAATGTTAGACATAAAACAATAAAGAGAGAAAGCTTTTAAGATGACAGTTAATCATTGCTATTGACCAGAGCTATTATTATCAATTCTTTATCCCCATTTTCAGCATTTCATGCTTGTAACCTTTTCTGTACAACGCTTTTCTTGCCCCACTTCCACTACTCAAGGCTGCTGGCTGCACATGAAAGGCAGTCACTGGAAAGGCAAGAGCATTAGTGCACCCTTGTTATAAATCAGACTGAAAACATCCTTAGGACCTGCGGATTCCCCACCTTTATTATATTTATAAACAACACAAGACAGCCAACTCACCTAATCCTCCTTCCTCCTCCTATATTTGTACCAACAACTCTGTGAGGTAGGTTGGGCTGAGAAAGAGAGTGACTGGCCCAAAGTCACCCAGCTGATTTATGCTGGATATCACAAGGAGTGCAAACCAACAAAATACCTGAGCATCTATATTCTCCAGTGATGGGCTGCAAATTTTTTAACAACCGGTTCTCTGGCTGGGTAGGCGTGGCCGGTTGGTCATGTGACTGGGTGGGTGAGATCACTCATCACACCCAGCCCTACCTCCAGGCCACTCACCTCAAAGGCAGAAGTGGGATCCAGCCGGTTGGGGCTAATCCCACCACTGGCTGGCCCCGCTCCCAGCCATTTTTCGGTCTGTTTTGGGGCCTTTTTTGGCCCCCAAAACAGCCTGAAAATGGCCCAAACAACCAGGCCAAAAATGGTGGGGGGCAGAGAGGGCTGGAAAGCACTATAAAGTGGTATATAAGTTTAAGTGCTATTGCTACACAAGGCCATGGGGTAAAATTCATCCCACTTGTTCTTGATGCCTTGGCTTCCAAACACAAATTATTTGCTAAGGGTCACATTTATTTAATGGACCTGTTTGCAAAGCCAGCTTTTACATACACACTATAGTCTGAGAGTTAGGAGGTGTTTGAAAGGAAAAAAAGAAAAGTAAAACTATGTTTGCTAGTCTGTCTAGCAACATCAAAGCTGCTTGCAACTCTGACTTTGGTATATTCTTAATGAAATATGTACCGTATATTCGTAAAGTGATTTCTGCAGGCATATTATTATTTCTCACAGCACAAAGCTGAACTCTTCAACCACACAACTTATTTGGAAAGCTATTTATATACTGGAACAATGATCACTCCAGGAGTCTGAGAAGTAGATATTAACACACAGCTAATAATTTTTCTTTACTCCAAAGTATTATATATTTCTTACCTTCCAGAATAGAATACTGCAGTGACGACAAAATTGTAAGGTGTCTCCATATTGTTCTTTTATGGGATAACATTTCTGAAGTGCAAAATACATCAGCTTCCAGTCAATATGACCTTTTTCTGACAAAATAAGATGCCTACAAAACTGAACATAAAACATGACATTTGAAGGCAACCATGTTTCATCCAGCAGTTAAGTCAGATAACAATAATGGAACAGAACTGTACACATCAGAAGAATTTTTTTAGAAAATAATCTGTAAAATAAGTTAGGGGATTACTGACTCACTAAGGGTTTTTTTGGTCTCTATCCATCAAATAATTGTTAGGTTATGGCATGGCAAGCAATGATAGGCAAATGTTTTCAATTATTATAGATTCTTATTAAAGCTAAGCAAAATATGGGTCTAGACCAGTGTTTTTCAAACCTGGTAATTTTAAGATGTGTGAACTTCAATCCCCAGCATTCTCCAGTCAGCGTGAGTACATGTTCTTTACCATTAAATTTATACTTCAGTGGAAGCAGAGATTTCTTTCTGGCCCACTATGTTTATTATGTACGTAAGAGAGCAAAAGAGTACTGCTAATGGTTGTTACATACTTTTTTTCTGGAACTCCAAACAAGTTGATTTCCTTTTTCTTTCTCCATCCCCCCGCCCCCACTGATTTTTACATAGGAGCAAGTTTCAGAACCTCACTCACTAAAAAAAAGTACATGCACAACAAAACTTTTTCTTACTTGTTTTTCAGCAAAATGGTATTGACACAACTTTTTCCATAACTGCCTATCTTCACTGAGCATATATAATGTTGGAGTCACTTGTCCTAAAGTAATGATATCCCATCCATCTGAAAATCTATGTAAGATGTTGTTCAGCATATGTAAAGGAAGATCGCTAAGTGTAAGTCCATTGTTGATGTGCTGAAAATCAAAATCATTACTTGTTAATTTAAACACCAAGCGTAGACAGGATTTAGAAAATCAAAACATTTTTATCAAAAGCAGAGCACGATATTCTAAAGTCAAAACTAAATGTTCCAATAATTCTGAAAATTAGAAATAGGCTAACTATATATTGCTGTACAGCAAGAGTGTCAAACTGGCGGCAGGATGCGTCACACGCAGGACACCCCCACCCCAGCTCTGCAAAGGCAAAAAACATCGCTCTACATCATTATATGTCACTTGACACAATCAAGTTTGACATCCGTGCTATACAGCGTACTACATTTCCAGGTACTCAAAATATTATTAAGTTATTAGAAAGAATAGAATTTGTTTTAAAAAAATCCAGTGCTGAAAACAAAACATTGCCCATTTCTTCATCTTTTAACTAGATTACCATTTCTGTTTCTTCACAGAACATCTATTTTTGATTAGTTTTTTTTAATTTCATGCTTTCTTGTCCTAAAGAGCAAAATGAGGTGGAGATAATCCTTAATGAGATTTTCACAGAAAAAAATGCCCCACTTTGTCTCCCAGCATCTGTAAAATGATCCTTCCAGATTTAAAACAAGGGCAGAAAAGATGGATGTACCTTGGTCATCTGAAGATTACTGAGCTGCTGCTGCCACACAAGGATAGTTTCCAATCGGCAAATCCAAATATTGATATTTCCTACCAGCACCGATTTCCCTACACTCCTGATTAACATGCAGAGGGTGGAACTCAGGTCCTGAAGAAGATCTTTAATCAGGCGTGGATTATACTGGTCTTCCAAAACTTGGAATGGGAATTGAAAGATATATACAGGTGGATGAGTAAACCCGCTTTTAAATATAGTGAACAGACTTTTCATTCTCTTAGCTAAAACAGAACCCGCCCCATAACATGGTTCAAATGTACAGGTAATTTGATCCAGCTAGTATTAATCCTTAGCTAGTATTAGTCAGAATGAATTCTACAAATAACATAAATAATAACCCTATTGGTAGGCACAGAATGGGGCAACTTGCCACAGCCAACGCATTGTGGCCAACACGCTGTGGCCAACTCACCATGACCAACTTGACGATGGATAACTTGCCATGGCCAATTGCCATGGGACAAGTCGTTAATTATTTAAAATAAATAAAAAAAATATATTTTAATTTTTGCCATTCACATTTCATTTCTGAAATATGGGACATTCTGTCTCTCCTTTTGCATCCTTTTTAAAAATGATTCTATTCCACCATTTCTTTGATGTTAGTGTAACTCTTGTCCTGCAGTGAGTTGTTCTGTGGCAAAATGGCTGTGGGGAGTTGGCCCCAAAATGAATTATCATTGACCCCCGGTAGGAAATCTTTTTGGGGTGAGTGAACAAACCTGAAATTCTGAGAATATGATGCAGCTTTACCTTTTTGAACAATTTTATCCAAAATGTTGAAGTAGTTCTTTTGAGCTGCACCACTCAAGGATGTCAACTGGGATTTGGCTATTAACTGCAGAAGCTAAAAGAAAACAGCCACCCTTAAACGGTACGTAAAGTCAAATGACACATATTAATCACAAGAAGCTACAGCAGGGCTAATCAAGCGGAGTGCAAGTGAACAACTCTTCTGATGCTGTCAAAAGCAGCCGGCCTTTGAATCTGGGGCTTTCTCTTCTCTGCATGTGTACAAATTCCCTTTTGAGGGTCGCAGTAGGAGCACAAGTCACTTGTACATCCACCTGTCTACAGCCGCTCTTAACATCAGAGTGACACACAGAGTGACTTTAAGAGTGACACACAATTCCCCTCCAATATTAATCCTGTCAACTTCAAACCAAAGGCACTTCCTGAGAGATAGTTTTGTCACATAAAATGCCGAATTAAAAGGTAGTTTTCGAGTTCCTGCATAGCAGATGGGGGTGGGGGGGTGGGGGAAGAACTCCTGCAAAGCCGTTCTCTTGAAAATATTTTTGAAGTTAGAAAATGTTTTTGCTTTACTTCATCAAACATCTATGAGGGAGATGCAAATATTATTACTATGCTGAGCCATTTTAAGTGCATTCCAACCACAGCACTTCCCGCTGATTTCAATCGGAGGATTAAGAAAATCAACAAAAGTCACCCAGAAAGGAGGCATGGTCAGATGCTCAAAATGTCTGAATATTTAATTTAAAGATACTTAAGTGAATTTCAACATAATCCTGAGCATGTTTAATCAAGTAAATATATTGAATGAATCCAACTCTATGGCTCAGCTAAAGCGCAAAACAGTAACTTTAGACAATGTGCTTATTGCTGTTAGCCAAGGGGTTCTCTAGGTGTGAGAAACTTCTAGGAGTAAAGAAGCTTTTTTGTTAAGGTCTCTGATAATAATATCATCAATTGAGTTGGGATGCCAGCGGGTAGGGAGTGAAATCAATGCAAGATTTAGAGCCAGGCCATCTGAATCTATTACGCTAATCAACATGCAGAGCGCTAGTTTAAACTTGTTCTGAGCCCCCCTCAAGGTCAACAGCATAAGGCACGTTCATGAACTGTAAGAATTAATTCAACCACGGAACTGCACAAGCCAGGAACATCTTACTTTAACTACGTAATTGAACCTCCGGATGTCCTGAATTGCACTTGAAAAATCCAAACGATTGAACGCTTCTCCCAAAGTGCAATAGCCATGCCTCTTGAAACAAAGAAAGAAAGAAAACAGATGTTAAGATATGCAGAAGGACCTGTACTAAAAAAAGAGAAGATGAAGCAGGAATAAGAAGCACACAAGCTACACAAAGCGTGATTCACCTAGCAGCTGATGCTCCCGTTTCCAAGCTGCCTAATTTCTCAACATCTTCACCAAAGGAGTACAAAGGAGAGAAGGCAAGAGGAAATTTCTACATAAACCTAACAGGGCTCATTCTGCTTCTAGATTCATCTGCGGCAAGTCTTCAATGCCTAGAATGCTTTCTTTTATCTCTCAAGAGGGAAGGTACCCACGTAATGTTGTACTTTAGACCAATTCACATAACAAATATACAATATGGGAAGGGGAAAAAATAATTGATACTGAAGCTCCTCAAATCTCATTAGATTTTTTTTTTTACAGATAATATGAATAAACCGCTTGACATGTTTTACTAAAACTGTTCCTATCCTGGAAAAGAGTTAACATACAGTATACCCCTTTCTGCAGTTGCAAGAGTAGATTCGTTAAATGAGGGACTACCAGGGCCTTTTGGAAACAGTCATTGCACAGAACACTTACTTCACGGGTACTTTCTTTATGAACATATATCCAGTTTTCACGATAAAAACCTGAAAACAGAACCAAGCACAAACTCATTAAATAACTTCAAGTTTAGGATGGATAGCATTTCCCCTTGCCCAAATTTCTTTTCTATGGCACTCACAGAATTCCCTATCTGAATTTAGAATGACTCCCACCAAAGCATTAGCTATCAGGACTGTAGCCATTTCAAGCAGGCTTCTGGTGTTGGTCAAAATCTGGTGATTAATGTAAATATCAGTTAAGATTTAATATTGATCAATTAAGGAATGTCACAATAAGTTTTGTCTTAAGGCTCTTCTGTGAATGACTCCATTGAACATGGTTCATATATGTATGGAGGAGCAGGTGGGAGCCGTCACCAGGAGGGCATTTGCCCAGGTTTGCCTGGTGCATCAGTTGCTCCCCTATTTGGACCGGGATGCCCTATGCACAGTCACCCATGCACTCGTCGCTTCCCGACTTGACTACTGCAATGCTCTCTACCTAGGGCTGCCCTTGCGGACTATACGGAGGCTTCAACTAGTGCAAAATGAGGCCGCGTGGGTAGTGATGGGAGTGACCCAATACTCCCATGTGACATCCCTCCTGCGCAATCTACATTGGTTACCGGTTGCCCTCCAGATAAGATTCAAGGTGCTAGTGTTAACCTATAAAGCCCTCCATGGCCAGGGTCCAGGATATTTGCAGGAGCCTCCTACCATCGAGTTCCAATCGCCCAGTGCGCTCCAGCCAACAGAGCCTCCTCAGGGTGCCATCGACCAGACAATGTCGGCTGGTGGTTCCCCGGGGGAGGGCCTTCTCTGTTGGGGCACCCACCCTATGGAACCAACTACTCCTGGGGGGCTCCCGACCTTTGCTCCTTCCGCCGCGATCTTAAAACTTGTCTGTTTGAACAGGCCGGCCTGGATTGAGGTTGGTTTGGGGTTTTTCTTTTAATTAATTGATTTTATTACATTTTAGAGATTTATTTGGAAGTTTATATTTTAATTTCTATGTATTTATGTATTTCACTTTTATGGAGCGCTAAATAAATAAATAAATAAATAAAAAATCTAAATAAATAAATAAATAAATAATAAATAATATAAATAAATAAATATAATATAATATTTTTGTTTTATAGATTATTATAATATGTAGGTCTTGGTGTATTCGGGTCTTGTCCCGTGTAAGATTGAGAATACCTTGGCAACGTTTCGACGAAATCTCATCCGTCATCTTCAGGCTGGTGTCTTCAGCTTCGTTCTCCTGGGAGAAGTGTGTGATTGTGGCTGTTTTCCCCTTTTAAACTCTAGAGTTGGCTGTGTTGTTACTTCTTGATTGGTTTGTGGAGTTGATGTATGCAGATTGGATGGCTTTTTCCTGAGACCCTGTGTGGCTGAGGTGCTGGCTGTGTGTCTCTCAGCCTTTTGTGTTGTAACGACCTGGGTAATGGGCTGTGTGATGACCTTCTGAGTTCTATTGTTGTGATGTCCTGGGTGTGGTGCTGTAATCTCCTGGGTCGTTGTCTGTGCTGCAACCTCCTGATGTTTTGTGTTGTGATCTCCTGAGTTCTGTGATGTAGTATCCTGGGTATGATGTGGCTGTGATGTGGCATTCTGGGCCTTGGTTTGGCTCCGAGTTTGAGGTCTGGCTATGTGTTTATAGCGTGTGTCAGTTTGCTTAGTTTGGGGGTTGGAGGGGGGTGTAGCAGCTGGTGTTGCAGCCATGGTCTGGTTTCTGGATGGTGGTTGCCTTTCATCTGTGGCGTGGGCTTGGGTTTGAGTCTGGTGAAGGAGATTGGTGGTGGCATCATGTGTTATTTTGGGTCCGGTGTTGGTTTTTGTGGCTGGGACTCGTTTGTTGATTAGGGCTAGTTTCCAGATGTCTGGTAGGCGGGAAGTATCATCCCGTTTATTCATGTTATGGGATGATACTTCCCGCCTACCAGACATCTGGAAACTAGCCCTAATCAACAAACGAGTCCCAGCCACAAAAACCAACACCGGACCCAAAATAACACATGATGCCACCACCAATCTCCTTCACCAGACTCAAACCCAAGCCCACGCCACAGATGAAAGGCAACCACCATCCAGAAACCAGACCATGGCTGCAACACCAGCTGCTACACCCCCCTCCAACCCCCAAACTAAGCAAACTGACACACGCTATAAACACATAGCCAGACCTCAAACTCGGAGCCAAACCAAGGCCCAGAATGCCACATCACAGCCTTTCCACCCAGGATACTACATCACAGAACTCAGGAGATCACAACACAAAACATCAGGAGGTTGCAGCACAGACAACGACCCAGGAGATTACAGCACCACACCCAGGACATCACAACAATAGAACTCAGAAGGTCATCACACAGCCCATTACCCAGGTCGTTACAACACAAAAGGCTGAGAGACACACAGCCAGCACCTCAGCCACACAGGGTCTCAGGAAAAAGCCATCCAATCTGCATACATCAACTCCACAAACCAATCAAGAAGTAACAACACAGCCAACTCTAGAGTTTAAAAGGGGAAAACAGCCACAATCACACACTTCTCCCAGGAGAACGAAGCTGAAGACACCAGCCTGAAGATGACGGATGAGATTTCGTCGAAACGTTGCCAAGGTATTCTCAATCTTACACGGGACAAGACCCGAATACACCAAGACCTACATACCTTTACCCGTGAAAATCTACGAAAACATATATATATATATATATATATATATATACATACATACACACACACACACACATATACATACATACATACACACACACACACATATATGGATACACACACATGCATAGTTTTATTAGTTTATAATATAACATACAAAGAGAATGCAAAAGCAAATATTAGGGAAATTAGGGAAGGAAAAAAGGAAGTGAATAGTGAGGGAAAGAAAGGGAAAAAGAAAAAAAAGGCATTGACTTCTGACTCCTTTGGTGCAGTTGAATAAGGCATTAAGATCTACACTCAACTTTTTACTTTTTTATGATAATAGAAACTAGCCATTTCTGTAACAACAAATCTATCTAATCAGTAAAGATCAAAGTTTCATCTTTTTCCACCTCAAACACAAAGTCCAGAAAGTGGTTTCCAAGTTGAAGGAAAGGTGTTTGTGTCTTTTTCTTTAAGCAAAGCAGTCAATTTAGCCACCTCTGCTAACTCCATCAGTTTTTGCAGCCATTCATCCATTGTGAGGATCACATTTCTGTGCGTAGAGTACTCTATGCAGACTGAATCCATATATATAGCCATGTGTTAGCTGTCCTGTCAACTGGATTATTCAAGAATTATTCAGTAAAGATGATTAGACATTTGTACAGGACAGCTCTTCAACAGATGGCCCTCATTCAAATCTAGAGAAAGGGATTGAACAGCCTTTGGACCAAAAAAAGTTTCAGTGTTTAGATGGTGTCCTTATCAACATTACATACAGTAGCAGCCAAAATTGTGGAAACCTTTTGGGAAAAGTGTCTCCTTATGTATTTTATTCCATCACTACCAAACATGGAGATCTTGGTCTCATCACACCAAATAACACTGTCCCATTGTTCCTCTGACCAGGTAACATGGGTTTTAGCCCAGTTTAGTCTTTTCAATCTTTGTTCAGAGAGATAAAAGTGGCTTTTTTCATGGAATTCTAGATTTTAGGCCAAATTCCTGCAGTCTGTGTCGAACGGTCCTTGCATTCAACTTCACATTGCATTGTGCCATTTCATCTTGTATACACCCGGATTATTTTCTTCTGTCACGCAGACACAGTCTCTTAATTCTTCTATCATCTCTTGCTGTTGTGCACCTTTTCCTGCCTTTACCAGTGTGGTTTTGTAGTGACTGAGTCTCCTTATACCTGTTCAAAAACTTAGAAATGCCACCTTTGGTTATGTTTCCACCAATTTTTCTTCTAATTTCTTTACAACTGTAGCCTTGTTCACTTAATAATACTATTTTTCATCACTAGTCAACTCTGCAACATTACTTTAATTTTATTACGTTTAACAAGTTCACTAAACGAAAGAAAAAAAAACCCCAACCAACTTGATAGCGATCACATAACTCACTGACAAATGTCCTCCTCTCAGGTACAATACATGACATCAATAACTGAATCCTACTGTGATCTGATTGGCTCATTGCCAAAACAAGATGACACCTGACTGGCTCTCTAAACACTCATGCTCATTGGCTACAATTAGATGAAGGAAAGCTACCTGATATCAACCTAAGCAAGTTGTTCTTCCTTTTTCTGGTTATTTGGCTATAGCTTTTCATAGAATACAGATAACTGAACTTGGTTGCATTACATTCTTGATTAAATTATCTTTCTGTTGATATATAATTTTATGGTACTACTCCAAAAAAATTGGTGTTATTAGCCATCAAACCTCAAAAATACAATTTTCCCAAAAGGTTTCCACAATTTTGCCCACTACTGTACTTCCAGTTATTTTGCAGGCTACCAAATCTAAGAGTTCAAAAGTGAAAAAATGGAACAAAGAGGACAATATTTACAGTTTTGGCTTAGGGGAAGAAATTTCAATCAGCGGAGCAGACAGGGTAATATTGACTCAATACATATCAAACTGGAAGGAGGAAGTGCTAAGGTGAGTTATTTCTCTTTCTGTTTAGTTGAATGCCCTAACTTTTTACTTAAAAAATAGATAGTTGTAGACTTTAGGAAAGAATGTGATTCAACAAAACGACCAGCAAAAACTGCATCTCACTAATCACAACATACCACTTCTCACTTCTCTCCACTTCCCTCTAGTTAATCATCATGTTACACTGAAGTGAGATTCTGTACAATTTAAAAGCTTTTGCAGCCACCTTTAAAAAAGAGAAAGGCCTGCCTTCTCTATGTCAATTCAGACTCCCCTTTTTAAAGTGGAATCAGTCCAGCCAACTCTTCAAATTTATATTCTAACTAGAAGTCAGTACAATGACTTCCTGGACCTGTAATTTTATATGAATTTTGCTAAGACCTACAGTTGCAAATAAATGTTTCGTTGTAAAAAATGCCAATGTCCTGAGATCATCTGGAGGTGAATTTGACTGGGAAACACACTTTCAATGTCACAGTTTGGTATTTAGCCACCTCTACTAATTCGCTTTTGATTCTACCTCAGAAACTTTCAGGCTAAGTACCAGGGCTGTGGAGGCTTCAAAGTACTTCCACCAGGGCACAAGCAGGGGTTTCACAATTATTCACACCTGATTTTTTCCAGGCTTCTGTGCATTAACATTACCATGTTGAACCCTTAAAAGAGCATAGCACTTTCTTTTCAGACCTGGGAGAATGGTTAGCCTGAAAGAGGCAGCCTATTTTAATAAAAGAAGGGAGGGATATGCTGGTATTTGGTCTTCAGGTGCTTCTCCTGAATCTTTTTCATGACATGACCAACTTCTATTAGGAGCTTCCGAAAGGGAAAATTCTTAAAACATAAATTTACATATATACACCTACAGTTGTTTTAATAAAAGTTTAATAAAAGAGGATTGAAAGTTGTTTTAATGCTCACCCTGTAGAACAGGGCTGTCAAACTCCTGGCCCACGGCCCAGATGTGTCACGTGCTGCCCACACCCGGCTCAGTGAAGGGGGAAAATGTCCCGATACATCATGAGATGCCGCCGTGACAATATGAGTTTGACACCCCTGCTGTAGAGAGGATAATAGCCTTGAAGGGTAACTGTATGAGTCAGATAAATGCCTTGTTTGTTTTTAAAGAAACAATTTGGTGCAAATCCTAACCATATACAGAGAGGAATCCTTACCTAGTCTGTGCTTCTCCCATACATAAGTATTTTGTGGGCATACTTATAACAGCTCTGCTGAGGCACAAAAGTTATTGTCAAATTGCAAAGGGCATTAAAATCTGAAAAGCAATTCTTACACTGAGATTTTGCAGTGTTCCTAAAGTGATCCTTTTTCCTTTTCTTGCTTGCAAATTCACACTCGGTACTGCATACTTCTTCATCGCTGTTCAAGAGACTGAAAACAAATCACAGAAGCAATTCATGAGATGTGTTTGACATAGGAAAGAGCCAAGCAGGCTGTGTTCAAGCAATATTTAAACAAGCACCAGGGTGAAGAACTTGGATGAAGTCACTTGCAAACACAGTGATGCCTCGGAAGAAGAAAAAGCTCTCTTCTATTTACAAAAACATTCCTGGCCTCTAGGTATAGATGTGTAGAGACACGCTTCACATAGAGAATAGCTTATGTTAATGTTCTTCCACCTCGACTTAAGATACCACATAGCAATGTTTAGACAGGCAAGTCTTGCTAATTGGAAGATATGGATATATGAATTATTATTGGTATAAAGTAGTAATTCACTTAATTCTTTACAAGCAAAGTAGCTAAATTAATTATAGCTCAGACCCACAGAGAAAAAGATTGTTCCAATAAAAATTATACCCAAGGGTCATACAATATTTTATTATTGTTTTAGATCCAGCATATTGTTTTAGATCCAGCATTTAATACTTTTAAACTTCCTTTAAATATGAATTTAATGTAAAAGTACCAAGTGATCAATCTATGCGAATTCTATAATTACACTTTCAATTTTCATAAATATTTAAAAAAATAGGTTGGTAAAAAGATACAGCAAACTTTTCCAGAACCCAATCCAATATGGTTTGCTTTGCTTACTTCACAAATACTGGAACCATAAACATGAGCAATGCAACAACGTGAAAAGAAAGGTGTTACTTTGCTGTTTTCATTCTTTGATGGGAAAATTGTGTACAGGAATTTTCTCCATTCACTGAGCTCAGTATCAAATGAAAAGTATTTATCACTGTCAATTCAGATTTAAGAAACTCATACTGTATAAAGTGAACACAGTAAGCATCAAAGAGAAAAAGAACAGAGGATGCAGGGGAAAAAAAACCTTCTACCCACTTCTCAAGGGATAAAACAGTAACTATGAAAGCAAAGAGTGCCTCACAAATTCAACATTGCAATACAACCAAGTTTTTGAAGACAAAAAAAAATCTCTTTGGATTTTTTTTTTAAATACAAATACAGCTAGCCATAGGTGGCATAGCAATTATCTGCTCTATATAAATCTAAATCAGAAGTAGGTTCTTCCAATAGAAAATTTTAATGAAAAATATTTCAATAGAAAAATAGATTCAGCCCAAGTGCTATGAAGCACAAGGCCGGAGACCTTGGATTTATTTCAAAGAAAGAAATGAAATCTGACATTACTAACTTGCACTCAGCTGGGACTTTAAGTTCACTTCCATTTACACAAAGAAAAATCTGCCAAAACACCACAGAAAACAGAACATATTAGCCAGAAGGAAGACTAATTTAGTTATGAAAGAAGTTTCTTCCTCTACTACCAAAGAACCAAAGTACTTGATTTAAATGAAATAAGAGAAAACATCAGGAATACCCCATTCAATCCCAATCTATGTACTGCTGCATGTCCACAAAGAAATAAATTTGGAGGGGCAGGAAGGTCAAAAAGTTTGCTCCCTCAAAAAGTTGCTTGAACAAAATACCTATTACTCTTTGTCAGCAGTTATGCTTGCTGGCACCTTGAAACCGGAATTCTAACACTGGTTCTTGAGGGTATGATGTCATAAGAGTCATGATGGTACAGTGGTTAGAATGCAGTATTTGCAGGCCAATTCTGCCAACTGGCACCAGTTCAATTCATTGGCTCAATGATGAGTCAGCCTTCCAAGATTAGTAAAACGAGAACTCAGATAGTTGGGGGCAATATGCTGACTCTGTAAACCACTTAGAGAGAGCTGTCAAACTCCCAGCCCATGGTCCGGATGCGTCACGTGCTGGCCACATCCACGCCCGGTTTAGCAAAGGGGAAAATAGTCCTGATACATCACGTGACACCCCCATGATGTGAGTTTGATACCTCTGACTTAGAGAATGAAGCATTATACAAGTTGAAGTGCTATTGCTATCTCCACTTATCAGACAACTCCATTATTATACCATTAACTGGACTAATGAAGCACTGAACTCTG
Organism: Naja naja; assembly: GCA_009733165.1. Lineage (NCBI taxonomy): Eukaryota > Metazoa > Chordata > Lepidosauria > Squamata > Elapidae > Naja > Naja naja. The sequence goes on from CM019148.1 coordinate 143,240,699, forward strand.
GTGCTATAGTTCTTGTTTTCCTTCTCATCCATAAAACTGTGGGCCTCTTGGAAATGACCCTGCCTTTTCCTCCCAGTAGCAAAGAATGAAGAGGGAGAATAGATGTGCTGGGATAGTTGGTGAGTTAGGGTCAGAAAAGTTATGATCACTTGACATCTGGTCCCCACCTTGCTTTGTTTACCTTCCTTGAACCAGCTGCAACATTCTCAGTTTAAATAACACATAAAGCATAAGCCAATCACCTCACAGTTTCAAGCACATTGTGTGAATCCACAAAGTGAAAATTCAGCTGAGGGGAGAAACGAATGGTAAAAGGATTAGCACTTTGAGGCCACTCTTGAGGCTTTCAGGTTTGGTTCCTGGTCCTTAGCATCCCGTTAGTGTTGAGTGAGCCAGTGGAGGATAAATGTTCCTGGACATTTTTGCTATGGAGTAAATGTGCATAAACTTGTAACAAGTGAAAGCTGTATATAATTCTTGAATGATCCTTCAAAAGCTAAACAACATCAAGACTGGTTAAATTTACATGAACACCCTACAAAAGTACAGAACTTAATTACTCCTTTCTCTGTTTTTGCTTAATACTATTTTTGCCCTGGGTTTTGGACTCCTTATTTAGCTTCAGATGGCCTCTTGGAGGCTGTGCTTATTTTATTTGCCATAAGACTGAAATAAAGGGTTTGGGTTTAAAATTACACATAACAGAGCGCGAGAAATAGCAAAACCAAAGATATACTGTAAAAGCGCTAATGAATTGAATACCAACTTTCTGTTATTGTGTTTTATTTTAGGCCCCAAATACTAAAAAGACAATAATTATGATACGATTTTTGATCTAACAGATCATTATGCTGCAAAAGCTGTAGAACCATTCCTTCACAAAATTTTTATTTGCTATCCTGTGCACAACATATTTAACCTCGAGTTAAAATACAGTTATTAATCCAAAATGCATAAGCACTTATCAGCAACTTGATTTCAGGGTCAAAGTCTACTATTCCTTTTTTTAAAAAAAAGCACCTTTGGGACAATCACGATCTGGATCAGCGGTCTCCAACCAGTGGGCTGCGGCCCACTGGTGGTCCGCAATAAAATTTTGATGGTCTGCAGAGAAATGTCACCCCCAGGAACACAAGGCTGCACTGCCCACATGGCCCTCCATCCTCACCCACTCAATCCTTACCTGGCAAACTTGCCTGCTAAGTTGCTATTTTTCCTTTTTCCAACCGTCAGCTCTTCTGCTGTGCCTGGAGATTTAGATTAGCTAGAAAGCAGGAAATCCTTGGATTTATTGCTTTCTAGCTAATCTTTAGATCTTCGGGTCTGCTTTTAAGCAAAGCCGAACCTTCCTTAGGACTGAAGGAGTGCAGACTCAGCTAGCCAATGGCAGAAACACAGATCTCTAAGTGAATCTGTGATTCTGTGAGCAACTCAATCTGCCTGCCTGATTTGCCTGATTTTGGGTAAAAGTTGCTCTTTTTTTAATAAAAAAATTAAATATTTACATACATCATGTGTTGTGAGTTAATTTTGTATGTTGGCTTGCTAGCAAATTTTATGGGTTTGCTTGCAAGTAAATTTTATGTGACAGACTCAGCTAGCCAATCTCAGAGATCTCTGAATGAATCTGTGATTTTGTGAGTAACTCAATCTACCTGCCTGCTTTGCCTGCTTTCAGGTAAAAGTTGCTTTTTATAAAAAAAGTCAATATTTATATAAATATTTATAATATTTACATACAAGCCATGCCCAGCCAGTCACATGACCACCAAGCCACACCCACAAATTAGGCCAGGCCCACAGAACCGGTTAAGAAATTTGAATCCCACCCCTGCCTCTGTGTGTTTGTGTGTGTGTGTGTGTGAGAGAGAGAGGGTGAGAGAGAGGCTAGATCAGATCTCTCTCTCTCTCTCCCACTAACGTCAGCAAGCCACCTTCAGTCAAAATTCATATTAGTGGTCCCCGCGATTTAAAATTATGAGTCTGGTGGTCCCTGAGGTCCAAAAGGTTGGCGACCCCTCATCTGGATGACTGAGAATCTCCATATACATTTACTGTCCCTTAACACTTACAGCAAGGGTGTTAAACTGGCAGCCCATGGGACCGATGCATTACATGCAGATCATGCCCACCCCAGGTCTGCAAATGGGAAAAACATTGCAAAACATCACATGATGGCAATGTGACACCACGAGTTTGACACCCATGACTTAAAGGAAGCAGGCATACAATCATATTCTTATATATCTGAGCAGTTTTGTTTAAAACACAGATATTAAAAGAACAACCTTGTTTGTTATATTTATTGCCAGGTGAAAACAAATTTGCAGGCATACTGCAGTAGAAACAGAGTTAACATATAAGCAAACTATGTTGAAAGTGATTGGGTGAACTGAAATGAAATAGTCCAATGCAGCCCAGAATAGTTTAGGAAAACTTAAAACATTTGCTGCAATTTGTCAGCTACAAATGGCTAGTGTTGTGACTATTACTCACAGGCAAACTATGTGATCCAGCCGTGAAGAACAAAGACAAATTTTTGATATAGTAGGCATGGAATTTCTCCCAAAATATAGGATTTGGAAAGTTTATTTTTTTATTTATTTATTTGATTAGTCAATTGCTTACAAGATAATAGATATAAGTATAAACTTAGTTATAAATACATGGATACATATAAGAAAATAAAAGAAACAATAGGACAGGGACGGTAGGCACTTTGGTGCACTTATGCACACCCCCTACAGACCTTTTAGGAAAGGGGTGAGGTCAATAGTAGACAGTCTAAGGCAACCATGGGCAAACTACGGCCCAGGGGCCGGATCCGGCCCGTTCGGCTGTTCTATCCGGCCCGCGGAGCCGAAAGAGCGGAGGGTTCTCTTGCTCTCCCAGAAGGCTACGTGAAGTAATCTAAATTTGAATTTATATCAGTTCACACAAACACTCCATCCATGCTTTTGTTCCGGCCCTCCGGTCCAGTTTAAGAACCCATTGTGGCCCTCGAGTCAAAAAGTTTGCCCACCCCTGGTCTAAGGTTAAAGTTTTTGGGGTTTGGGGAAGAAACCACAGAGTCAGGTAGAGTATTCCAGACATTGACCACTCTGTTGCTGAAGTCGTATTTCCTGCAATCAAGTTTAAGAGGTTCCCTACCTTGTACACATCTGGAGAACATCAGGCTAAACAGAATGCTTGAAATCTGCTTCAGGTCATATTTGAAGCAGCATTTTAGCACACTATGTTGAGAAATTAACAGTGCGCCTATACATAAAAACTCACTGTTAAGCAATCCAAGCAAGAACACTGTAACTAACCAGAATTTCCTATATTGTTTGAACTTGTGTTTTAAAACAAGCCAGATATTAAAGCATGAATTACTTATCCAATGAATCAACATTTCTTAATTTGCTCAAATAAACAAATGGACTGTATGCACATGCTGGTAAAATAATGTTAAATTATAAACTTCCACACTTTCATACTATACCGATCTCCAGATTCTTTTCTAGGGTTACAAATATGTAGATCAGGGTGTCAAACTCATGTCACGGTGGCATCTTGTAACGTATTGGGACTTTTTTCCCCTTCCTAAAATGTGTGTGGGCACGACTAGTGCGTGACGCATCCAGCCTGCGGACCAGGAGTTTGACAGCCCTGATCTAGATGAATACTAGATGGCAGTAAAAGAAGTTTTCCCTAATATTGTTTTACCATTTTCTAGCAGTCAATTGTATTTTTGCAGCTTAGCTCTCTGGTTTTTAACTTTGTCTTTCATCTAAAAGCGAAGTTCACCATTGCCTTCCTGTTGCTATCAATGATTTTCAATCAATTACAGACAATTTGGAGATATGTTACAATTCAGCCTTCCCCAGCCAGGATCCTTCTGATAGACTGCAATTCTAACCAGTAGCTATGTTGGCTTGGAATTCTGGGAAGGCCAGCATCCTCCAATACAGAGAATGCTCACTGGGAAAAGCTGGCACAATTAAGCAAGGTGGAAAAAACATTCCCATGTAAAAAAAACCAAAACCTTCTTGTTCCATTAGAAAGGTTGAAGACTACATCCAATGACTTCTGTCCTTGTATGAAGAAATATATAAAACCACTAACTCTTCTTTCTGGCAAAAATACTCTCATTGCTTTTTGCTAGTATTGGAAAATTAGAGCCTGTGTCTTCAAAGCTGCTATTTCTTGAATATCTTTGTGGTGAAAATACCATTCCTCCCCAAGTCTGCAATTTCTTTTTCTTTTTCCAGCTCAAACCTAGTTTTAACAACATGGGTCCAACAGCCCACCTTGTATTTTAAATACTAAAGTCCCCATGGCAACATTGCATCGGATAATTAGGTTGTTACATTACAGATGAACACCATGATATTTTAAACAAATACAAGCAGCTTTCAGCTCTCCTTATCTTACCCAAAATGGATGTCTCCTCACCATGAAGGGTACACTGCTTGTGCAATTACTCTCATAATTGATTTAAATGTTTAGAAACAGCAGGAAGGCATTAGTTTTTAACATTTACGATCACAGTTGGTTTACACCCCAATTATGTAAGATTTTAAGCTGTGTGTTTCAAAGCAGTGATAAGATCTTTTGCAATTAATTGTTGCTGGTTTTAAAACATTCTATTGAAATGTTGGATGGATTTTTTTCTTAAGTGTAAAACCCAGAAACCAGCAGCCTGGATTTAACAACAAGCTTAGGCCCAGGGTATTTGCGAGACCACCTACTGCCGATGACAGCCTCCCACCAACCAGTGCGGGCCCACAGGGTTGGCCTCCTCAGGGTGCCGTCGGTCAAACAATGTCAGCTAGTGACCCCCAGGGGGAGGGCCTTCTCTGTGGCAGCCCCTGCCCTCTGGAACGAGCTACCGTTAGAGAACCAGATTGTCCCCGACCTGAGAGCCTTTCTCCACGCCCTTAAAACATGGTTATTTGAGCAAGCCGATCTATCCCCATGAGAAGTATATTTTTAATTTTTGATTGGAATAATTGTTTTAAATTTTTTAAAAAATTTATTGTTGGTTGGGCTTAAGTTTTAGTTTAATCTTTATTTTAATTTTTGTACTGCATGTTTTTATTGCCCTGTAAACCACCCTGAGTCCCTTGGGAGAAGGGTGGTATATAAATTTAATAAAAATAAAAAAATAAAATAACATCATTTAAAACTCACCATCTCCTTTATTTGCAGCCATCTTTCTGGGCTTAACAATATTTGGGTTTGTCCTAGCAGCTCCCTCTTCCTCCCGCCAGGCGTTGAGAAAAGTCTATAAAGCCTATTTCCTGGGTATTTTAGTAGAGGATCATGACATACTTGCAAGAACGTCTCCTTCCGCTGATAAATACCAATCGCCCTGTGTGCTCCCACATACAGGGCCTCCTGGGGATACCGTCAGCTAAACAGTGTAGGCTGGCAGCCCCTAGGGGTAGGGCCTTCTCTGTGGGGGTGCCCACCCTCTGAAATCAACTACCCCTTGAGTTGCACATGGCCCCTGATCTCCGCTTCCACCACAACCTCAAAACATGGCTATTTTTGCAATCCAGCCTGGACTGACAGGGGATCGGGGGTTTTAATTTGATTGTTTATTTGGCATAATTTAATATCTTTTTAATTTATTTATTTATTAATGGGACTTGTATGCCGCCCCATCTCCGAAGACTCGGGGTGGCTCACAACTAAAAACAGCAACAACATTAAATAGTTAAGAAAAATTAAACTAAACAAGCTCCAAGAGGATACAAATACAAAATAAAAGAATAACAGAATAAAACCACCCCACCCAAGAGGGTCACAACCCAGATTGGTCAAACAACCAGGTCTTCAAATCATGACGGAAGGTGCGGAGGTCAGGGGCCAGGCGGAGCTCCAAGGGAAGTTGGTTCCAGAGGTCAGGGGCCGCGATAGAATAGGCTCGTCGTCGGGGGACCACCAGCCGGCATTGGCCGGCCGACGGGACCCCAAGTAGTCCTTGCCTATGTGCTCGCACAGGGCGGTTAGTATTCGATGTCGGCAGGAGTCGCTCCCTTAAATATTGAGGACCCATGTCATGTAGGACTTTGTATGTTAAAACTAAAACCTTGAATCTCACCTGGAGTGCAACCGGCAACCAATGCAGGCAGCACAGGAGGGGGGTAACATGGGAGAATCGGGAAACTCCCATCACCACCCGCGCCGCCGCATTCTGCACCAGCTGCAATCTCCGGATGGTATGCAAGGGCAGTCCTAAATAGTCTTTTAAGGCAGTCCTAAATTTAGTCTTTTAGGGCAGTCCTAAATTTCTTTTAGCTTTTGTACTTTCTGTCTTTTATGTACACTGCCCTGAGTCCTTCGGGAGAGAGGGCGGCTTATAAATCCAAATAAGTCCAAATAAAACAAACAAACATTACATCAAACAATACATTACACACACACACAGGCCTGTCATTTAGGCAGGCTGTAGTAACCCAAGCATTGAAGGTGAAGATAACACAGCAGCGGTAGCAGTGTTTGGTGGGTTAATTCAGGGATATATCCAAAGAGAATATCACTGTGTCAGGTATCTGAGCAAACAACTCTTCAATGTGCCCTCAACAAGGAGCACCCAAATGCTACTCAGCAGAATGCTGCTTCTGCTCAGCAACTGTGCTGTCTCTGCACTATTGGCAATCCAAGTGTCTCAATAAAGACTCCAGGCAAGTTCAAAGTGGTCCATTTTTCTAACCTGTTTTACAGAGATGCAGTACAGCGTGGTTCTGGGAGTGATGCACCCCCTCCCCAAATGGCTTGCTTGCAATTATGCTCAGGCCTGGATGTCTTATGAAAAAACAAAATCCTTTCCTCCAACATTTATTCCCACATTAGATGTGGGCTTCATTCAGGGATGGGATTCAACCGGTGTTACTACTGGTTCAGTGACTACATTTTGCACATGCACCAGTTCAGTGTCTGCTGCTCTTCAGAGCTACCGGTTCTATAGAGCCGGGCAGAACCGGTAGCATCCCACCTCTGGCTTCATTACTGGAGTGATACATCCACCCATTGAAAGCATATACACACAAACTAAATTCCAGAAGAGCAAAATTACAGGTAGTCCTCAACTTAGAGCAATTCATTTAGTGACCAGTTACAACAGCACTGAAAAAACTGACTTATGACCATTTTTCAGTTACCACCTTTCCAGCATCCCCATGATTGTGTGATCAAAATTCACATGTTTGGCAACTTGCTCATATTTATGACCCGTTGCTGTGTCTCAAGATCATGTGATCACCTTTTGCAACATTCTGACAAAGTCAATGGGGAAGCAAGATTCACTTAACCAGGTTACTAATTTATCAACTGCAGTGGATTCACTTAACAACTGATGAGAGAAAAGACCTAAAATTGGGTAAAATTCACTTAACATCTCACTTAACAACAGAAAATTTGTGCTCAATTATGGTTGTAAGTTGAGGACTACATACAGTATATGCAGCTGCAACACTGAATGACATGAGGAATCATCCACATCTACATACAGTTTTATACTATACAGCTATCCTAGGATCCAGTTTATGAATAACTCTATCTTCATTTGTCTATGATGTCTTCCAAAAAACTTACATAGCATGGTTGATGTCATTAAGTGGATTGTCTTCATCCTCAAATTCTGAGCTGCAAGGCTCACTTCGCTTCCAACCATCTTCTGTTTTAATCCATCTCCATCCTGGGGATCGCCAGTCCTGGCCCAGAAAAGGCATGGTTTCCTTAAGGAAACAAGCAATCAAGCTAATTAACCATTTTGCTGTTAGGGCATGGGTGAGCTTCAGAACTTCTTGCAAGGAAATTAGTACAAGGGACAGCCAAGCATGGAAGCTGAAAATATTAATAGTAATCAGCTGATCTTGACAAGACCCATCTCCTTTTGCTTATGATGCTGTTGAACGTTCAACTCCAACTCAACAGGGAGGCAACCTCAGAATAAAAGCATGCTGGGGAATACATCACATTTCCCAGCACATACTCTTGCAAACACAAGGTAAGGATTAACAACTGAGGCTGAATTAAAGGGGAAATTACCATTACTGTATTGTGAGCAGGTGGTTTAAAATATGGGGAAATATTCAGTTATGGAATCAAACTCTCATGGTAGATGACCCCAGTCGCCACCTTCAAAATAAAGGAGATCAAGACACTGATCACCTTGCAGGAACTGGAAAGCAAAGGGCAATCCTCCAAAAAACTGACAGTGGAGGAGCAGCAACAAGGAAGTGAACTTTAAAAAACACCTTTTAAAGGAGAAGGGAGAAAAAGAAAGAACTGTGATGTAAGAATATTTCAGAAGTGTTGCATTTGGGTAGCGAAAATAGCCAATGCAATCCTAAATTGCATTAACAAAGGGTTACAATCAAGAGTGGTTACTAATACCATTCTATAAAGCCTTAGTAAGACCACACCTAGAATACTGCATCCAGTTTTGGTCACCACACTATAAAAAAAATGTTGAGACTCTAGAAAAAGTGTAGGGAAGAGCAACCAACATGATTAGGAGACTGGAGGCTAAGGCATCCGATGAATGGTTGCAAGTACTCTGCATGGCTAGTCTAGTGAAGAGAAGGACCAGGGGAGACATGATAGCAGTGTTCCAATATTTGAGGGGCTGCCACAGAGAGGAAGGGGTGAAGCTATCTTCTAAAGCACCTGTAGGCCAGACAAGGAATAATGGATGGAAACTGAACAAGGAGAGATTCAACCTGGAAATAAGGAGAAATTTTCTGACAGTGGAACAATCAACCAATGGAACAGCTTGCCTTCAGAAGTTGTGGGAGCTTCATCACTGGAAGCTTTTAAGAGACTGGACTGTCATTTGTCAGAAATGGTGTAAGGTCTCCTGCTTTTTTGGGGGGGGGGTTGGACTAGAAGACCTCCAAGGTCCCTTCCAACTCTGTTAATCTGGGTTCCTAACAACGTTCCTCATCCTCTTCCGAGTAGCCATCATAGGGCCCGACTGTGCCAAGAGGCCACTTTGCCATTACAGTGCGTGCTTTTATTTGTTCGACTCTTAATAGCGGGGACGACGTGTCGAAGGACACGATCCATTGTGGGGGGGAAGGGCCGTGCTACGAATTGGATTTGCCTGGTGACCTTCGCCTTGCAAAACAAAACAAGACAAAAACCCGTGCAACTTCTCTTTGCTGGGGGTGTAGGTGGGGCAGGACAGGACGGACTGCGGGGCAGCGGGAAAGGGATGGAAAGGCAGCCCCATCAGCTTGAGGATTCCTCCCCCACTTCCCAGGCGTATTGCAATGGAGAACACAAAAGGCTCCCTTGGCCGCCCAAGCGAGAGGCAGAGTCTCCACCATACCGACCGCCTCTTTCTGCCAAGGCAGCCCCTTCCTCCGCCGAAAGCGTCCTCTCTAAACCCCGATTCCCCCTTCGCTTCGCCCACGGCAGCGAGAAGATCCTCCCGCGATGCTCACCCCAGCCAAGAGAGCGCGCAGCCCGAGCGACTCCCAGGGTTATGTTATTGTTAGGGAAGGCGGCGACACGGAAACTTCCATATCCCCACCCCCTTGCTTTTCGATGATTGGTCCTCCGGCGCCGCGCTTGTTGCCATCCGGGATCCCGCCCGGCTATTGGCTAACGGGCCGTAGTGCCTTTTCCCCCACCTCCCTCCCAGGGTTTCGGCCTCACGTGACGAAGAAGCAACGGAGCACGTGCCAATGTTTTGGTGGACAGGAGGGAGGAGAAGAGGGCGGGGTGAGGCGTGGGCAGCCCCCCCCCGCAGTGGGAGGGGGGTTGAGACCTTGACTCCATTTTATGGTGTTGGAAGGGTCGGGTGGAGGTTATCGAGCTGTTGGGGTTATGTGTTCAATTGATTGAACTGCGTGCGGTGGAAAGCAGTGCTTGCCGCACCGTCATTGCCGGAAAGTCAGCACCGTTAGGCGGTTTCGCACGCCTAGGCTTTCTTTTAAAGTAAAGATCGGGCTGCGGGTTGAAATCTTGCTATACTTTGGAGAAGTTGGGTAGCACGTCGGTTTGAGCTTGACAGATACGTTGGCAGGTTTTAGGCGAGTGTCGAGTTTTGACCATTTGAATGTGGCTCTGCAAATTGGGGGCAGGGGGAGAGAAGATTTCGAATTCCAGTACGTTTTTAGGATTGTATAAAAGCAGGAGCAAAGTATTTGGATGGTTAAGGCTGGCAAGCGCCGAATAGATTTATTCCAGTTTTTTCTTGGCAAGGTCCTTTGAAAAGCTGCATTCCAGATTAATGTGACAAAAATATGATTTATATCCACACCCTTCAGTTGTTAGGGAGCTCTCAGAGGCAGCTGAAAAGAGGGCAAACAAATCTTACAACAGTTAAAATTATTGCTGACCTTCACACAAGCCTTTTTAAGGCTTGGTTGAAGAGAAGAATTTAATTTTCTTAGGAAAATAAAAAAAAATTGTAGATGACTGCAATTCCCAAATTGGTGTATGCCATTAGCATGATCTGCAGAGAGGAAAATAACTTTTTCTGTGGGTCTGATTCTGAGGGTCTGGCCTCCTTGAGGGTCTGAGGGTCTGGCAGTCCTTGACTTACAACTAATTGTTCAGTGACCATTCAAAGTTACAATGACACTGAAAAAGTGACTTATGATGGTTTTCATACTTATGGCCATTACAGCATCTCCATAGTCAAGTGATGGGAAATTCAGATGCTTGGCCACTGGCATGTGCTTTTGACAGTGGCAGTGTCCCAGGGTCATGTGATCACTTGATTACAAGCAAAGTCAATGGGGAAGCCAGATTCACTTAACAAACATGTTACTAATTTATCAATTGCAGTGATAATTGTGGCAAAAAAACCGATAAAATGGGGCAAAACTCACTGTCTTGCTTAGCAACAGAAATTTGAGGCTCAATTGTAAATCAAGGACTACCTGTGCAGCAGTTGCCTCTTGGGTACTTGGGCCTGAAACAATGTACAGCTTTGAGGATCAAAATCAGCACTTTAACTGCACCCAGAAGACAACTGAGGAGAGTGAGGCCATTTGTTCTGGGCTTCATATATGGAGTGAATCCATATAAAATACTCTAAAGTTCATTATTTGAAATGTTCAGATGGATTAATCTGTTTCTGTACTTGACATTAAACTTAATTTGAATACAGCTCAAGAAATATTTCTGTTTTGCAGGTTCCCCACATGCTGCAGTTTCCTGGACCAGAGCAGTAAAGAATAGCAGAAAAAAGCTCATCAGTTAAATGCAAGTCACCTCAAGGACAGTGGATGGACCTATTCATCCCTTCTATGTACATTCTTAGGGTATAGTGTGAGAGAAAAAATTGTGGAAGCCCTTTCATGGATATATTTAATTTATATCCTGCCTTTATTAGTTTTATAAATAATGTAGCAAACATATTTAATTTTCCTTTCTCTTCCTATTTTCCCCGCAACAACAGCTTTGTGATGTGGGTTGGGCTGAGAGAGAGTGGCTTGCCCAAGGTCACCCAGCTGCCTTTCATGCCTATGGCAGGACTTGAACTGAAGAGTTCCTAGTTTCTAATCTGGTGCCTTAATCACTAGAATAGACTAGATCATCTCCCTCCCTCTTCCCTCCCTCCCCATCTCTCTCCCTTCTCTCTCCCCCCCTCCCTCTCTCACTAGAAGTTGAGGTCCACTCAAGAGAGACTTTAATTCTTTCATGTTCAAGCTAACAACCAGGTGGGGAAGAGTTGATGCTGACAGGGAATTTTGGGAAGGGACCTTGGGCCAAGTTCCTGGCTTTCCCTTATGCTCTTCCATCATGGTTTCTCCAGATCTGCTGTTTGAGAATCAAATGTGCTAAAGCTGCAATGAGTAAAGATGTGATTAAATTGGAAATATCATGTTAAATATTTAAAGCCTCATTACCTTTAAATTTAGGAAAACCATATTAATTTTTCATTCTTAATATCCTTCTCTTCAACCATGTTGATTAAAGTAGTACTGTATGTCCAAAACATGTTTACTTAAAACCATACCATTTCCCTAGAAGACTCAGATAGATGCCCATAGGGCTTGACTCACTATTAGACAACTGAATGATTTGGGGCTTTGAAAAAGGGCAGCATTGTACTTTTATTTCCAAAGAAAATCATCTTAGCAAATTGATAGTCTAGAGCAGGAGTATCAAACTGGCATCATCATGGCATTGTCACATGATATATGGTGACTTTTTTCCCCTTTGTTAAACCGGCCGTGGGCATTGCCAGTGTATGATGCACCTGGCCTGTGAGTTTGACACCCCTGGTCTAGAGAATAGCTTGACCTGAACAGAAGAGCACTTGTTTCTATGACATTGGAAACAGCAAAATGTTTCTGGTTGATTTTGTGAAGCTATCTGCAAAGCCATATGTGCTCCGTTGACTGCTATTTCTTTGAGAAAGAAGTTCGGTCAGAAGACATATTACTTGAGATGAAATTATTTTATTTTATTTTCTGTCTTACACTTAAATGCCCACTTTTTACAAAGCAAATTTCACAGATGATGAGTACTCATTATCACTCCTTAGTCTCTCCCTTCAAATTCAATTTTGGCTTTGGAAGAATGCTCCAATTAGGTCTTAGTTTTAACATACAAAGTCCTTCATGACATGGGTCCTCAATATCTAAGGGAGCGACTCCTGCCGACATCGAATGCCGGCCGCCCTGTGTGAGCGCATAGGCAAGGACTCCTTAGGGTCCCGTCTGCCGGCCAATGCCGACTGGCGGTCCCTCGACGACAAGCCTACTCTGTCACGGCCCCTGACCTCTGGCACCAACTGCCCCTGGGGCTCCGTTTGGCCCCTGACCTCCGCACCTTCCGCCATGATCTGAAGACCTGGTTGTTTGACCAATCCGGGCTGTGACCCTTTCTGGGCGGGGTGGTTTTTTATTTTTCTACTTTATATTTAAACTGTTTTTTTGGACTTGTTTGGTTTAATCCTCTTTTAATTATTTATTTTTGTTATCTACTGTTGTTGTTTTAATTGTGAGCCACCCCGAATCTTCGGAGATGGGGCGGCATACAAGTCCCAAAAATAAATAAATAAATAAATAAATAATATATGGATCACCACATCTTTTTAAAAAAGGTACACTGGGAAGTTCGTATTTGAGCTGAAATTAGAAAGCAGGATTGCTTTCATGAAATAATTTGAATTAAAAGAGCTTATTTCTCTACCCTAAAGTTTCTACTACAATATAACAAGGAAATATGCATAGACATCTTTACCATTCATCCTGTATATATGTTTACCATTAAATCCCCAGCGAATTAGGATGGGTAAAGGAACAGGTCAGACATAATGGTGGCAGCTACATGTCTTTCCAAACATTGATTTTGTGCACAGTCAAAGTAGAGTTTGGGAAACTGATAGCACAGGGATAAGGGCGACAATACCTTCACCCATTGCATCTCTATATGCCTTTATTCTCTTCAATCATTTTCTCATTTTACGGTTCGCTACCCAAGTTGTGAAAAGAACTCATCATTTTCTCATTCCATTCCTAGCTGGGTTTGGATGGACCTCTTCCATCCTGAAGAGTGCAAGAGAGAAGTGCCCTTGCTCTCTATTTTTCTTTCTCAGTAGGAAACTGAAATAGTGGATCAGAACTGACCTGCAATCACAAGACTGCAGAATTAGATCATTTCCTTTCCTCCCTGCTGGTGGCAGAGCAACCATCAATCACTCTCGTCAACATGAAATGGGACAAGAATAGGCAATTTTGGAGATCAGGTTTTAGCAACATGCCAAATTGCCTAACAGGTTGCTAATGCAGAAAACTGCCTTGCTAAGTGCCAGTAGGAGGCAAGATCTTCTATGTTCCTACTCTGACAACCCCAGAGCCTTGGTGGCTCAGGCTGTTAATTGCCTGCACTTAAGTTCCAGCTGCCTACAACTGCTGTAGGCTCCAATCCCACCAGGCTCAAGGTTGACTCATCCTCTCGGGGTAGGTAAATTGAGGACCCAAGATTGTTGGGGGCAATTAGCTGACCTTGTAAAAATGCCGCTTAGTAATAAGCAGGCATATACAATGGAATGAAGGCTATTGCTGAGCACACTGGGTTGCATCCCAAAAAAATTGTAAGCCACCCTGAGTCTTGGAGAAGAGCCATATAATGTAATAAAAAAAAAACCCTCTTCTGTGCCTGTCACCAGTCAGTTTTACTCTTTCTAGGTCTATGGTAGTGATTTTCTGAAAGAGATGAGTCCCCTAGGAATGGAGTAATGGGGTAAAATGGCAGCTATCAATGAATGAGTTCCGTCCTTGATTAAGGTTGGAAAGGAAATGTCAGTGATAGTAGTGAGTGAGGAAGGATTCCAGTTCTGGTCTCACAGCAGCCAACCTAGTACCATTCAAGCTGGAAAGGAATAATTTCTCTCCACCAAAATAAAAATAACAGCTGCCACATGAAATCCTTTCTGGCAGAAGTAGTGAAAAATCTGTAGTGCCCCCAACGGGATGAGCTGGTAAACCCAGTTTTTCCTTCCCAGTTTCATTTTTTTCCCTGTGTGGGATAATATTAGTACTCATTCAAGGAATTAGTACTCATTCTAGTTCTGATTTTTAATCATTAGGCTAGCACTCTTTCCAAATTTTAATCATTAGTCTAGCACTCTTTCCAGGTGAAAGTCATTGTTTTTAACTTTTGGATACAATAGTAAATTCTTTTGGCAGAAATAGGAAATCTGGGTGGCAACAGTTTATGGTTATAAATCACTAAGGTGAGAGGATGAATGAAAAACAGGGCAAAAGTGGAATCTTTAGTCATTCATATATCTATCAGTGGAGAACTTGGCACCATATTTCTGCTCCTTGGCTGAAGTCACTTTACAAAAATATCATTCCAAGTGCTTTGGAATAATGACAGAAGCAAACATAGGGATGGCAAAAGTCTCATTTATAAAATGGGGAGGAAGGCTTCTCAGTCACCTGAGTTTTCTGTTAGCATTGAGTCATAAAACTAAACACCCAGGTTTTGCCAAATTGAAGTGGTACTTTAATGAATCACAAGGGAAGATCATAAGGCCAGCAGTTAGGATACATTAGATTCATTACACACAAGAGAGTGAAGTAGAAAGAGAAGGGGGAAAAAAAGAAAAATATTGGGTGAAGCAAACTTACATAATGATGAGTGTTGCAAATGTCAGAACTATGAGATATATGTTATTTTGGATGCTGGTAGTTCTTAGCACTAAACAGCTGGAACTATAGTATAATTACATCATCACTTTTTAGAACATAAACAGAAATTGGTATGGAACCCTTGAATGTGTAAGGGGTTAATTTAATCAGAGATACTTTCCCCCAAGACAGCTGGAAGGGGAGGGGGATTTTTTTTTCTAACAGGAAGATAAGTTTATGCTGTTTATTATATGCAGCATTTCCATTCTAGTTATTCAGTAAAACCAAATTGATGCAGATTGATATTGAAGTAATGACACATTGTATCTGTCCTTAAGTATCCTTAGTGATAATTAATTATATTATTTTACGAAGGCAAATATACATGTCCCAGGATAACATTGCATGAAAGCTTGGAAAAATAAACCTCTGGTCTCAGTGCCCAATCCAGATTGGGTCTTGCAATATTATTTTATCCCCATTTTTATGGGAGAGTTTTGTGTTAAAATAGCTAAGGCTATTTTAAGGGGTGCAGTAATAGAAGTTCTCCCTCTCTCTCTTTCTCTTCCTCCCTCCCTCCCTCCCTCCTCTCCCCACACACACTTACCTAAAGTAATATTCAGTGTTTGAAATGATTAGGTGAATTCATACTCATTAAAAGTAGTTTAATAAAATAGAATTACATTAGTAATATGGATTTCCTCACATATTCCCATTAAATGGGCAATTGATAATAATGGACATAAACATGCATGCCCAATTATGCAGTTCCCTTTCAGTCTAAGCAACACTAAGAGAAGTGTAAAAAAAGAGTAAGGCCTAGTAAGTAAGTGAATAAAAGATAGCTGGAGTGGAAAGAAAGTAACGGTCAAGAGTTGGGCCTTTAAATGTTGTCCTCTGCTCACCCTTCCTCATCTTGTCTTTGATCAGTTGAGGCTCTCACATAATGTTTTTAGTTAGATGGGGATGGAATTGGCTAAACTTAGATGCTTATAAACAAGGGATAAAAATAATTATGGAATTACAGTGAGAAGTCAGGATTACTATTTTAGCTCTTGCAGATCCAAGAAACCAAGAATGACATGAGTTACTTCTGAGTAGTTTATTATATAGTCAGAAATCTTGCCAAACTAAAGCATTTATTTGTATAACTACCAGATTTACCCTGTAAAGTTTTAGGGAAAGTTCACCTTCGCTTTTTTTCTACATACTAAAAATTCTAAACATCTTTGTCTCTTTGCTCACTTGGAAAGAGCCCCTCCCTCTTGCAACTCTGGCCCACATTCCAGCACAGCAGAAGACCTGGCTTGTTAAGAATTTTGTTACCTGGACTTGGGGTTTTCTTGCACATTGACATTTCAGCTGTTTTTGAATAGCCCCTGTGAGACTCCTCGGGCTTGAAGAATTAGATCGACATCTTGCTCTTTCAGCTTTTTTGACCTCTAGTGTCTTGTGGCTTTGCAATTAACTTCATGCAAGTGTTTTATGGCCAGATTAGGCCATAAAACAGGACACCAACCCTGGCATAATACTGTGTTGCAAAAGGCTGGGGCAAGATAACCCTAGGACACCTCAGTGGGCCAGGTGCCACTTCTCCCACTTAATCCCAAAACGTTCCCAGTCTTAACCAGGGAATGTTGCTTCTACAAATACAGGTGTCCAGGAGGAGTTAGAGTCAAGAAGCATATAACTCATGACACCTTTCCCTAACCTGGGTCCATTCCAGATATATGGGAGACTTTGGCTCCCAGAATTTTCAATGATTGCCAATGCTGGCTGGGGAATTTTGAGAGTTGCGATCTGTACACCTGGAGGGCGGAAAGGTTGGAAAGGGTTGATTAGAAGCTCACGCACATTGCATTCACATGCATTGCGTACAGTCACATAAGATTATTAATTACTACTCTGCTCTAACTGGCAGTAATTCTTAGAGTCCAATCATTCCCATCTCCTGCTTCCTGGTCCTTAAAAATGAGGATAGATAAGGATTGATCTTGCAATCTTCTCTATATAGAACATGAGGTTTGTCCTTGAAATTCATCTAAACTTCTTAGGCACCTACTATTGAAGAACATGAGAAGAAAGAAGAACCAGTGTGTATAATAGTTAAAATGTTTAGACTAGCACTGGAGAGACCTGGGTTAGTGATTTCCACAAGAAACTGTGATAGTGCCAAAACGATGCATACAATGACATCGCATAAATGCCACCAAGAATTATTTGTATCCTGATGTCTGATGCAAGAATGAAAGTTGTGACATTTGCATGCTGGTGTCATCATTCACATGTCCTTATTTGCCTTCCTTTTCTTCTGTGGACGCTACCCATACCCAGGTTAATGGTTCCACTTGATCATTAACTTTGTCTTCATTCCCATACCATACATTGGACCTGTGGATTTCGTGAAGATATGGAGTCTGTGAAATACTAGTATTGCTTGTAAGATATTTGTTGCAGTCTCCCATGACATTTTATGACTAATTGTTTTAAATGGTTTATGAAGTAGGTTTTGCTTTTTGTGTCCTAACTGTGTAAACTGTCCAGAGTCACACATGTAAAATGTGCAGTTATATAAATTGAACAAACAATGTTTTAAATGTAGTAGTTTGAGTTCACCATCAAAAAGGAAAATGAACCATGTTAGGACACTCAAAAACTTTAAAAAGAGTGATATGAAAAGTAGAGAGATGGCTATTTATGTTGCTCTTCTAATAAAGGGAAAACAAGTACTTTTGAAACTACATAGATTCTGAAATTCTTGTGTGTAATTGCATGTTATATGCACAGCAATGCATATAGAATTTCTTGGCTGCATTTCCTAAATGGTGTTTGAATGCTAGAATGAAAGGTTCTGTTTTCATTTTCTTTTGTTGATAATATTTTTCTATCATTTATATGTTCTCTCTCTTTTTGTCATCTGATCAAACTCAGTAGGTGAAGAAGGTAATTGGATAACTGAGGATGTAATTTTCTGTTACAAACTTGGTCTTTCATGCCACAATGTGTTGGCTTTTCCAGGTAGTAAGATCAAATTGTCAGCTGCAGAGGCTGAATTCAATTCAATCACTGAAAAGAAAAAGAAATGACTTTAAAAGGAGTGGAATGTACATGCAAGCTGGCAAAGTTAACTGAAAAACTGAACTGCATTAGCAAAGGTTTACCATGTCTCCTTACATAGGAAACAATTATTACAAACCATTCTACCAGCTTTTGACTAACTTGAAAATTGTAAGCAAGCTTCCGTTTACCGAAAGATTCACTTCATTCTTCTCTTACCATCACAACACTTGTCATGGAGCAGCTTGCAACTACAATCATATAATAAATAGCTATTGAAATACTCTACACTAAAATAGTCAAAGATATTAGTCCTGGAGGGGAAAGGAATAGTTTCAATTGTTTGTATGTGCTGGAATCTGTCAATTCCAGGAGAAATCTGAAGGATTCTCACTTCTGTAGCACACAAAGCGATGGCCTCTTAATGTGTTAGGACTACTACATTATATTGAAACTACAAGCACCATACTGGGTGGGAAGTCTGTGAGTTGCAGTGCACATCTAGAAGATACTACTTTGTGGGGAACTTGTGTGGGAAATCCCACTATCAATTGTAAATATGGATAAGGTTCATAATTGTTTATTTCAAACTGAAGGGCTTAATCCAGCATATTTTCAAGAAGAGATTTTATTTATTTATTTATTTATATTTGAACTTGCATGCGGCCCCATCTCCGAAGACTCGAGGTTCACAGCTAAAATACAGAACAATAAATACTTAAAAAACCATTAAACTAAATTACAAGCCCAAATATTAAAACAATGCAATAATAAACATTAAAAACCATCCCTCCCCCAGGGAGCGGTCACAGCCCGGGTTGGTCAAATAACCAGGTCTTTAACTCATGGCGGAAGGTGCAGAGGTCAGGGGCCAGACGGAGCACAAAGCCCTCCTTCTCACTGTAGCTCCATAGTTTGAGCAGCTACAGAGAGACTAGTTAGCTGGAAAAAGGGAGAAGGAACCTTCACAAACCAAAGTTGCAGAAAATCTTTCTCTTTCTCAGACTGAAAAGAACTTGGTTGAAGATTTCCCAGGTTGAAGCTGTTATTTTTGTTTTAATGGATTTAAATGAACATTCTTCAAATGGGTTTTTAGATATGCAAATGTTATTCTCACATCCAAATCTAATTAACATTGGTGTAGTTCTGGAATGTTCAACCATGGCAAGGATGTAGGGGAAAAGAGGACCTAAGGCGTATTTCTTTTGAGAAATATGTGGATTTCATTCAAGAATGTGGTAAGACCAGAACAAGGAAGTGAGTTGGGCTAGGGGAAATGTTAAGAGTTGATCTGATTTAAGTTAAAATGTTTTTAGAATAGAATAGAATTCTTTATTGGCCAAGTGTGATTGGACACACAAGGAATTTGCCTTGGTGCAAATGCACTCAGTATACATAAAAGAAAAAAATACATTCGTCAAGAGTCAAGAAACATAAGGTACAACACTTAATGATGGTCATAGGGTACAATAAGCAATCAAATCATACTAGGAAAAGGTCAATATAAATCGTAAGGACACAAGCAACAAAGTTGTCACATGGTCACAAGTGGGAGGGGATGGTTAATAGTATGAGTGATGAGAAGGTTAATAGTAATAGTAGTGCAGACTTGTTTTGTTTGATTTATCTCCATGTATTTTCTATTTGACATATTTAAAATTAATTTTGGGTGGCAACTTTGCATTAAACTTTGCATTAAAAAAACCCACCAATACCTGTTTTTGCAATTACCAATTCTGCACCATTAACCAAATTTGCTACCTTATATCAGGCTTTATATCAGACTCATTTTCATGGTAGCTCTCAGAAGATTTCTCTTGGCACAGCCTTTTCCGTATGAGGGAGAGGGAGAGAGGGAGAGAGAGAGAGAGAGAGAGAGAGAGAGAGAGAAGGGACCCTCTAACCCTTGCCCAAGATAGAAATTGTCAGACCATTCTAGGCAAATGGCCATCCAATCTTTGCTTGGCAATCTCCAGTGATGATAGAGAACCTACGACATGGAAACACTTATGCTGTTTTAGTGAAAGTTTAAAATGTAGGAATGGTTAGAAATATATAAATTATAACATGAATTTTTGGGGGGCTTAACACTAGAGGGCAACAGCATCCATGGGAAATGAAGGCTTATTCCCTTGCCTTTTGTGAAGTATGCAAAAGAGAGAATTTCAGTCCTTAGGGCTCATTTTTGCAAGAATGTGAAATCAAATTTTATAGACCAGACTAGCCCATCTTTCATTATGTGCCTGACTATATTTCCTGATCCAATGGATTAGCCAAACTGATATGCTATTTATATATTTTTTTCTCTTGGATCTCATCTGGTTTCAGTCATACATACTTGATGTTGTAGGCCGGAATGTTACATAGATAGTCCTCGAGTTATGTAATGGAGCTAACCCATTACAGTTGAGAGTTGTGATGGTTGTAAAGCAAATCAATCATTTGACCAAACCAATTTCATGACCTTTTGCAGCAGTTGATAAGTGAGCACGGCGACCATTAAAAGAACCTGTGGTTTGCTATGGGGAGGTTTTGCTGAAAACCAGAAGTAAATGCCCATGTTCTGCAAAATTGTTGTAAAATGTGGCCATGTGACTATTGGATGTTTCAAATAACCATGAATGTAGCCCGGTTGCTGAGTGCCAAGTGCAGTCATGTAACTATGGGATGGGCATCAAATTTGGATTGTGAGTATTTGGGTCTGTTGTACCTTTGAATAGTCGCTAACCAACCATTTATAAATTGAAGAGTACCTGTAATATGAACTGTTATCAATAGAAGAATATTTGTAGCTCAGGATTGAATCCTTGGGATCCTTGGTGCTCTCTGAGCTTGGCTGTTTTCTTGCAGACATTTCATTACCTAACTAGGTAACATCATCAGTGCTAGAAGGGAGTGGGGTTTGCTCTCTTTTTAGATACTAGTGATTTGCCCTGTCAAAATGTTGGTGGGAATGATCTTGATGGTTCATTGATTAGGTTGTTATTTACTGTTAGCTTGTTTCTCTGAATTGGTAGTTCCTTGATTAAGGTATTTACTTCTTGATTTGTTGGTCTAGTGTTAATCTTGGTGTTAAACTTTGCTTAGTTGAGTGTTGATTGTTGGTGAAAAAGTGAGACATCTCTTTTGGTTGTAGTTGGGTATAAACCTTCACGTTCTATCATCCAGATTTAAATGATAATGATAACAGTGAAAAGGAGACTGTTCTATAATGTGAACTGTCAGATAGCTGTCACATTAAATTCCATTAAACATTGTCTTTATTGTCTGGCTTTCAAATACCGGGTCTTGCTAATTAGAAATAAATCTCTCAAATGATGACAAGTTTAGCCTCAGGTAAACCCTGCTTAAGAGACTATGTGGGATTGAAATAAGTAAAAATGCCCCACCTCTGCAGGCAGCATCACTTTGTGTGTTTGATGCCCAAGCCTGGATCCAGCCTAATGGCTGATTTCGCAAATCACCTTGAGCCCTTATTTGATTTAACTTGGGGTTGTTGGATAAATAGCAAATTAAGCTCTCTATAGTCACTTCGCAAAAATTCATCTTTAAAATTCTTGATTTTTGAGAGCAACAGGACCTCATCTGAGTAAACCCATTTGACAGCAGCATCACAAAAAAGCAGAATAATAATTGCCTCTTGTATATTTAGACCATCCCCTCCCTAGCCCTTGACAGCCACATTTGATTGAACACCTGTGTTTGAGGATTTCTTCTGTGTTTGTGCCATTTGAAAACACTGTCTAATAATTACTAGAGTGTGGATTCCTGGAGTGATTAAAAATAGGATTTTTTTTTCCTAGCCTCTCTCTCTCTTTCCATTTTTTTTTTAAACATAGTTTGACAAGATTCTGATTATGTTTTTGTGTCAGGCCTGTGGGGTTACTACCACCAAATTGCTAATGCAGATTCCTCACACCCTGCTTTTGTTTTTCTTCTCCTATCTCTGAGAGATAATAGTAGCTGTGGTCCAGTGATCCCTCAGGTCAGAGGTAGGTCCTGACCAGTTCTGGAGAACCGGTAGCAGAAATTTTGAGTAGTTTGGAGAACCGGCACATACCACCTCTGACTGGAGATTTTACAGTATCCTTCCCTTGCCACGCCCACCAAGCCATGCCCACAGAACCGGTAGTAAAAAAAATGAATCCTACCACTGCCTCAGATATGCCTGTAGTAATAATCCCTGTTTGCTTTTCCTCATGACTAAGAAGTACAGGTAGTCATCAAGTTACGACCACAACTGAGCCCCAAATTTATGTTG
Source organism: Naja naja (assembly GCA_009733165.1). Classification (NCBI taxonomy): domain Eukaryota; kingdom Metazoa; phylum Chordata; class Lepidosauria; order Squamata; family Elapidae; genus Naja; species Naja naja. The sequence goes on from CM019148.1 coordinate 143,263,112, forward strand.
CTAAATGAAACATTAGTTAAGTGAGTTTGCCCCCAATTTTACAACTTCTCTTGCCACAATTGTTAAGTGAAGCATTGCATTTATCGAATTAGCAGCAGGGTTGTTAAGTGAATCTGGATTCCCCATTGACTTTGCTTGTCAGAAGGATTACATGACCCTGGGACACTGCAAACCATCATAAATATGAACCACTTGCCAAGCATTTGAATTTTGATCATGTGACCATGGGGGGTACTGCAAAGTGTGAAGAACGGTCATAACTCACTTTTTTCAGTGCGTTGTAACTTTGAATGGTCCCTAAATGAACTGTTGTAAATTGAGGACTACCTGTATAGTCCAGGATTCTGGAAGGATTGAGATGCTGTATGTTGCCTTGTAGGAAGCATAAGGGACAACCCCTCACAAAGAAACATAGGTTGCAGAGAGTCATGTGATTATTCAAGGTTGTGCATCGGCTTTAAAATAGATGCAGGGAAGATCCCAAATGAAGGAAAAGCAGGGGTCCCTCTGTAACACAACTTGGGAAACAGTGGGTGAAATGTGCTTGTGGTATATAATATATTCATTTAAGAACATATGCCTTTTCTCAGGTGAAAAAATAAGGATTTTACAGGTAGTCTTTGACTTACGACCACAATTGAGCCCAAGGGAGAGAGTGCTTAAGGGAAATTTGCCACATTTTATCACCTTTGTTGCCACAGTTGTTAAGTGAATCACTGCAGATAATAAAGTTAATGACATGGTTGTTAAGTCAATCTGGCTTCCCCATTGACTTTGCAGAAAGTCACCCATGACCCCGGGAAGCTGCAACCGTCATAAATAGGAGCCAGTTGCCAAGCCTCCAAATTTTGATCACATGACCATGGGGATGCTGCAACAGTGGCAAGTATGAAAAGCTTACAGGTCATTTTTTCAGTGCTGTTGTAACTTCAAACAGTTACTAAATGAATGGTGATAAGTCGAGGACTACCTGTATACAAAACTAAAAATATGCATATATATATACAAATGTATACATGTGTAACCGGAGCTGTCTATGGATGCATAAATTGTCGGTGGTGACATTGTGGTGCTTTGGCTTACCATCCCCAATCATAGAAATTTCAAGAGATTTTTGCAGAGGAGCTTTTAAGGGAAACTTCGGGTGTCTGTGCTTCAGACACAGACCGAAATGATGCCTCATTTTTAATGAGCTTTGCATTAACACAGTAGTCATCCCTAGTAAATTGGATAAATTTCATTGGATGTGAGTTTTAACCCCAAATCTCTTGCCGCAATACTATGGCAGTAGATGCCACTGAATACAAAGCAGCGTTCAGGTTGAGCTGCTAATTATGACATTTCAAATGTTCCCAAGCTTTTAAAAACCACCCTCCTATATACACTGCCTGCTAGCAGTTTGACTAAACTAACTCTGTTAAGTTGCTATTCAGGAAAAGGAGCTGAATCATAGTTCATTTCAACCTGTCCAGAATCTCCCATCCTATTGGAAATCTCTTGTTTGGCACAGTCTCACCCTTCTTGACTCATCCCTGGCAATGGAAGATGCTGATTCCTAATTTTCTATCAACCACCATGAGGAAGGAAGGTCGCAACCAACATTAGTATTCCCTTCCTTATTACCTGATGCCCTGGTTCCCTGCTTTATCTACAATAGTGATAAGGAGAACTTTACAGCACATCAGGAACAATTAAGAACCTCTCTTGGGATAATATACCATTATACTAAAATTCTCATTCTCGTAACCTTTAACTGGGCAAAGTGGTGTATTAGATGGCAACAATTTTTGAACTAAGATATCTCAAATGGGCTAACTTATGGAGTGGATCCAATATCTGTAACCCATGACTCCTGTAGAAATGAAATTTGTAGAATAGAATAGAATAGAATAGAATAGAATAGAATAGAATAGAATAGAATAGAATAGAACAGAACAGAATAATAGAGTTGGAAGGGATTTTGGAGGTTTCTAGTCCAATCCCCTTCTTAGGCAGGAAACCCCATACCATTTTAGAATTATTTTAGGGTTATAAAACATTTTGTGTTATAAAAATGATCATAAAACAGTTTATCATGTAATACAAAATGTCACAACGCATTTCTCGTGCTGATGTTTGACAGTGGTATACAGTTCATCATGGGCTATTTTTGAGGCAGGTGCATCTCTTAATGTATCCTAACTTTTCCAGTGAAGGCAATACATTAGAAGTTCTATCATTGTTAATGGCATTGTGGAATCTAGTCAGGAAATACGGTATCTCTAAAATAATGATCCAATGTTGTCTAGTATTTTATAAAATAAGTTTTCTGTCCATACTTACTCTTGAAGAGAATAAAGTGCCCTAATGCTTTGCAAGGGTGATATCCCAGGATCAGCCATGAAGGGATTTCTGCAACCACAGAGTATCTGCTAGATTGCAAACCCAGTCTGTTAAGGGATCTGATGGGGCTTAAGTCTCATTTTTTCCTGGGGAAAGAAAAGATGAATCAATGCTTTGCTAAGTCAATTCATGAGTGCTAGATGTTAAATTTATCTAGTTCCTAACTCTAGGCCTGGTTTTTATTATCTTTTTTTTTTGGAAAAAAGTTTTATTGTTTTACAACAAACATACACAAAAGAAAACATATAATATGCCGGTAACTCAAAACTCCTTATACATCTTTTCCATTCTCATCTATAGATTGTTTTTATATACTCTCATATATAACATATTCCATATTTTTACATTAATGTATCTTACATCCCTTCTTATTATTACTTCAAGGCTATTCCCGGCGGACAAACACATACTAACAAATATACTGAACACAAAAAACAAAAAAAAACTTTTTTTGAGAACAGTGTGCTACCGAACCCTCCCTTCTCTTTGCGACTAAATTTCACTCATTTTTTATATTCTATCTCATTTATCATAACCATTTATACTATTTCCCTTTATTTTCTCCCCGACATTTTTCCAAACAATTATTAAAGCACTTTTGTCTAACATGTTTGCAATATCATACTTCTTAAAAAGCATCTTTTGCCCTTAATTATTACATCTGAGGATAGCACCCCATCTTTTTTACCAACTATTATTTAAACATCTCCTTCAAAATCATTATCTCTATTAAGCCTTTATAGTGAAAAACAATGAATTGTGAATGTATATAACCATTATAACAATTGTAACAAAAGTGATTCTTTCTATTCAAATTTAATTTCAAAATATTTCTATTTTAATCCCATGTTAAATCCATATCATATAGAAAAAAAGACAAAACAAGAAAAAAGCTCTAAATTCCATTTCTAATATAATCATATATCTTCGATACTCTTACGAATTCCTTTAAGTCATCCTAATCTAATTGCATTAATCATTATCTTGATATCCCCCTAGATAAATAAAATCTTTATACTTAGTATATTTCTCTTGCTTCTGTATATCTTGCTTCCATTTACAACTTTCTTTTATACTCCACCCCCCTTTCTTCTCCCTTCCCTTTCTATTCTTTCTATTCCCTTTCCTACCTGGTTTCCCCTTCAGAAGTCCTATCCTTTGGCTCCTTATAACATTAAAATCAAGCTTTTTTTTGAATGTTAATTCAAGTTTTAAATTCTTAGCTCTCTTCCCTCTTTTCCCCTTTTTCCCCTTATGCTTTTTCTTAATTACACCAGCCATTTTTGGATCCTTTAAGATGGCATCCTCTTCTTTGTTCCGCCCTTCTTGCTCAGCTGACATTTCCTGTTATTTTATATATTTCAGGACCTCCATTTTTACCCATTGTAACTCTTCTTTAATTTGTGTAAGTAGCGTTTTAACTTCTCCCGGAGATGATGGCATTCTTGAGAGAGGTTTTCCTTTTAAAACAACCCCCAGTTAGTTTTAGTCCACTTAAAATCCTCTATGTGAAAAGCCAAAATCCTCTAAATATCCAAGGTTGTCTTTTACTTCTTTGCTCGTTCATTTCTCCGGGGATGCAACATGGTCAACTCACCACACCAAACTTGATTTGTTGAAGATATCAGCGATGGTTTAAAAACCACAATAACCACCAACCCCAATTTTTGCATCCATGGAGAACTCTAGTTATAAAATTATATATTTCAATTATATATGTTTCAATTATAATGTGTCTTTTTCCAAATGATGTTACAAATCCACTCTTAGTCCTTTTAAGTCCGGGTGGTATCCTCAGTTCCAGACAACACCCTACTTTCACTTTTTTTTCTTTTCCCCTTCCTCTATCTGCTTCCTTTCTTTTTCTTTATATACAAAGTTCTTTAAAATTCCAAAAATTCTTCTTTACTTGGCACTTTATTTTCAGCTTATACCTATTAATCTTAGTATCCAAGCAAGTTAATAACCATCTCATAGGCTTGTCTTTTTCTCTTATCTTTCCAAGCTGTCTGCATCAAAGAAGGAAAAATAAAAGTCTGACTTTTCACTTTCTAGCGCCGCTTCTTTAGAAATCTTTCTTTTTAGAACATTCACCTTAGGGCACTTCAAGTAGATGTTTTCCAGCTCCAGCCCGGTCCGCTACATTTTCTCCCAGCAACTTCCTCCTGCATGTTCTTGTCCGCTTGAGCACTTCTTCAGGGTGGCCATTTCTGACCACCGCTTTGCCGCCTTCGGGGAAGGGAAAAATCGACTAGGGGGGAGAGATGCGGCTCTCCTCCACCCCGCCGACAGCTCCTCCTTCTTCACCACCTCTACGGGGTGGTTTTAACCCCAGAGCCAGCCAGCTTGGGGTCTTCCAGCAGTAAGCACGGACCGAAACCGCGCAGATTTCGCGTCCGTCCTCGAAGCCACTCAAACTGGATGTCGTTTTTATTATCTTTTTAAGAACACAACCCTCATTCTGATCTGATCAGGGCATAACCCTTTCAGAAAGATGCTGGGATCGGTTCAAGAGCGGTTGCTGGAAGGTGCTAAAATGTCAAGGCATTCCTCAATTCGCCATGGTCAACTCACCACACCAAACTTGATTTGTTGAAGATATCAGCGATGGTTTAAAAACCACAATAACCACCAACCCCAATTTTTGCATCCATGGAGAACTCTAGTTATAAAATTATATATTTGGATATATGCACACATATATGCATATATATTTTATAGTTATATATAAAGCCTTTATTTTTCAACTCAAATGTGGCACCTGCCACCAAACTAATCCAACAAATAAACTAGACAGTGGCATTCGCCTTCTAGAATCCATGCCTTTCCTTCTCCTTCACTTCACATAATGTGTCTATTGAGCAGGTTCCATGTTTGTTCTCCTCTGAGAACACAAGGTAATTCTCAGCAGTAAATTGACTCTTATTCATAGATTCTGTCAGACGAAGAATACTTTTATGATGATAGTGGGGTGCTAAACATGATGTAGAATTAAAATAGAATTGTAATGATGATAGAAAACAAAAGTCTGTTGTGATGTGGTGTCTGCCCTATGATTATATTGCCTCTGAAATACTGCACACCAAGCTATCAGCATTAAATGCCATTGAATACCTAATATAAAATGGAAGTTTTGCACATGATATATTATACAATCTATTTTTTTAATTTAGTAAATCTATGGGAATCTAAATTACCCAAGGCATCTCATAATCACAATCTATTTCAGATTCTCCTAATGATATGCTTTTGTGTAACCTTTAATTTTCTACAATGGGTAATTTCATTCAACTGGAAACATTAAATGACTGGTTCAGCATTGGATCTAGTACATAGGAGACAAGGGTAAATGTGATTTATTATAATTTGTATTATTATTAAAATGAATCTCTAAAAGTCTCTATATCCAGCATATTAACACATGGAGTTCCCAAGTGGAATTTTTGAAACTTAGAGTATACATTGTGAAAGCGAAGGCCAGAGAAGAGATGACTGTATTGTCCTCACTACATGTTACTCTGTGTGCAGCTTGACATGCAGCTAAACCCACCTATCCTCCAATAAAACAGACCATGTCTGTAGATCTGAATGCTTTATTAAAGGAACTGGATTGGTGTAACTGGGAAAAACAGAAATACATACATAATAAGAACCTAAATGCAAAATAAGCAGTGTTGAGTTGTTGATGAGGATAACAGTTAACAAATACAGATAAATCTCAATCTCATGAGCAATGCTGCGTGTATGAGTTGTGGATTTTTGTCCTCAGATGAACATGTGCCACAGATTAGGCTGGATTCTTCGTGGTGCTTCTGTTTCCTTCCGAATGCTAAAGGAAATGGAGTCTGGTTTCCCAAGATGCACTTGTTTTGGGAGTGAGGTTTATGGGTAGATTACCCTTCAAGCTTCCAAACAATACTGATTGGTATTTGGCCCTGGCCACTAGATGAGGCCAGAGAACAACAACAGTATGTACATGAATTATATCTGGGGGCATGACAATGACCATTCTCAAATATTGGGTCAAAGTATCCCTTTTTCCCCTTGGCCTTGCCCTGCTAACTATGAGGGATGATTTTCAATTTGCATGGAATAAGGCAGTGAACTAAAATCTTATCCTTAGGTTTCTCTAAAGGTTTTCTACTCAGCATTGGGTGTAACCTGGCCAAAGCTCTTATGAAACAGTATATAATAGACACTGAGCACCAATTGGATCTAGCCAATCCCCAACCTTTATTGCCAATGAATCCAAAAGGTACTCTTGCTTCCTCATGACCTTGAAGTTCCTAGCCACTGGAGGGTCTTCACTCTGGAACAGTGTCATGCCTTCCCCTCAGCTGTCCTTGAAGGCCAATATAGGATAATTCCTGTCAGAAGAGACAATGTCTTTATAACTTTGGAGATACATAAACAACAGAGCATGTGTTCCTCCCTATAGGATAGGGTCCCCATCTCTGGGTCGTACAAGCAAGCGAAGCCCCATCCAGACAGGACACAGGATCCAGACAGCACACAAAAAACACACACACACAACACACTGGTTGAATGGAAAAACTGCCTTCAACAGACCCTTTCCCTGGCATTCAAAAGGTTGGGGAACACTGCTATATAGACAATCATATTAGCCTCATCTTACCAATGCTGTATAATTATCCAGGGTGCACAGGACAATTGTATACTTCCCTGCAACTTCCAGTCAGTGATCCTCCTACAACATACAACGTTGCCAGGTGCTGTACAGCAGTGATTAAAATCCATCAGATGATGTACAACCAGCCTTTAACCAGTATTTAATTTGTCAGCTAAGCGTGTTTTGTATTGTGACAGGTTTAGTTAGCCATATACAAGTTTTATATTTCCATGTATTTAATGTTTTACCCCTATTTATAGGGTTTTTAAAAAGATTTTTGTATGTGTGTACTATCTTTTTATACAAATAGACATATTTTAACCTTATGTGTTACATATTTGTTAGTTTTTAAAATTACTAATTATTTGCATCCCTCTTTTTTATGCTGGTTTTCAACTGTAATAAAAATTTGATTTGATTTGATTTAGACTAGTCTTACAAAATGGCACCTGAGTACTACGAAGTACTTCCTAGAATGCTATTTTCCACTCCCTTTAAGCTTTCCATATGGCAGAACATCTTTACTTCACTATTCTTGTTTCCCCCCACCCCCGCAAGCCGATTGGCATCTAATAGTTCATGCTATTGAGGTGGAAGTCTCTAATTCTTATAGCAATAGCACTTAGATTTATATACCGCTCCATAGTATTTTGCAGCACTCACTGGGCTGTTTACAATGTCAGTATACTGCCCCCAACAACCTGGGTCCTCATTGTACCAACTTTGGAAGGATGGAAGGTTGAGTCAACCTTGAGCCAGTCAGGATCGAACTCCTGGCTGTGGCAGTGTTAGCCTGCAGTACAATTCCTCATCTGTCCAAAACAGCAAAATCGTTTAACGTTTGTGGTGATGTCACACATGTGCCAAGATCCATGAAAGCCTCAATGCATGAGCGGAAGATTGTTCTTTGCTTGTTCGTTGAATGCAGCCCTAAGTAATGTTCAGAAGCAATCATAAAACTTTTTTACTGGGTCTATGTGGAGCAAAACCTCCGTATACATTCTTTGACTTGAGTGATAATCAGGGCCAGTATCTTTTGATGTACTATGAAGCCTGCCAAAATAACTGTTCTAAAAAATATTTTAATAGCAGGTTTGGAATTAAAAGAAAAGTCACCAGCTTGTTTCTCTCAACGGGTGCTCTATGGGAAGTTGATGTTATTTGGACTCAACTTATTAAAGCCGCCCTAGGTGGATCTGCAGGCATTGACCTTAATCATGTTTACATATCTTTCAGCTGGAATGCTCCCCCCACCCCTTATTGATACTTCAACAATGTCCCTGTAGTTGTTGATTTCTCATCATCCGAGAAAAACAAGCTGCAGAATGTGGGAGAATTAGCTGGGGAAAAAACATTCAAATGTGTGATAAAATGGAAGAGAACCAAATGTAAAATGGAGACATGAACTAAATGTTGCACTGGAGAGTAAACAGAAGTATGACTTTTCATGAATTTGGTGACTTGGCACCAATAGGCGGGCTGTGTTCTGCATCAATATGAAATTATAAATCTTGTCTAGTAAAAATAAAAATGGGATGATTCAGTGACAGCTGCAAAAAAAAAATTTCTTGTTCCAATTTTCAGCTAAATAATATCTAATATAAACAATTTGCTGCCAGCATGTCTAACTATTGCTGAATAGTTGTTAATGTTTAGAAACATTTTCTCTTAAGCTGAATGCTAAAAAGGAAAGATAGCAGCAAATTGTATTTCTCTGTGAAGTGCATTTCTTTGGTTTCACTGAAATTAAGCAGCTTGAACTAAGGTTGATACTTTATTCAAACATAGTATTAAAACCTAAGAATATGGTGAGCCTTCACAAGTTTCTAGAGCAGGGGTCCCCAAACTTGGCAACTTGGCTTTGCTGGCTGGAGAATTCTGGGAGTTGAAGTCCACAAGTCTTAAAGTTGTCAAGTTTGGAGACCTCTGTTCTAGAGGAACCATTCATACCAATATCCCAGTCATGTTAGTGATACAATTTCACAACCTGTGTTCAGAAATAGCCAGAGTAGGATGTCACAGGTGCGGTGTAGTAGGTGATTGCTTCTACTACAGGAGGAAACTGGCAGAACTTTTGCCAATTTTACTTCATCTTCCAAATATTTAAATTGATAGGTCTGTAGGGGAACTAAAGTTGCCATGGCCTGTACCACAGAAGATATATCATAAGGTAAAATTGGCATTGGAATAAACAAAATAGGGCTTTCCCTAAATTAATAAAAGCTATGTAAAACATAACCGTATGAAACTTATGTACAACTTGTTTGGTCTATTGATAGCTTAGTTTCATGAAATAGCTATACATGCAAATATGAGAAGTTGCCCATTGCTTGAAGCAAAGTTATTAAATAATATCCTTTCAATTCAATAATTTCCATTTTAATTTTTTTCACTATGGAAGTTTAGAGAACTCATAGCTCAGAAGGCTTATATTTGCTACAATCGAAAGTTATGATTGTTCATTGGGAATTTAGACAGCAGGTAGAATTATAAATTTAACTTTTCATTAAATGGACTAATTCCCCTTTTCATCATCTCGAGTGTCATTAAAATCATGTACTAAGGAGCACATGCACATCAAATATGACTCACAGTTTTTAATTAGAAATGTTGGCAGAAATAATACGAAATACGTCTTCTATTACTATTCATTTCACAAATTATATTCAATTGCTGCCAAAATTTATCATCCCGGTTGATTCAAACCTCCTATCAAAAGCAGCCTCTTTAGTTCACCACATTTCCAGGGTTCTTCCTATTGAAATGACTTGTAGACTGCACTTCCCTAAATTCTAATTAGAAATGGATCCAGTATAAATTTGAACCATCAGTTTCTAGCTCAAAATTGTAATGAGTCAGTGGGGTATAACCCAGGACTGGTTGTAGGGTTTTCCTATGACAGTGTTACCCAGACAAATGCTCTCCAGATGGCCTACGGTTCCCAGAATTCCCATCATATATGAAGAGTATTGCCAAAGTATCTCCAGTAACCTAACAAAACCAAACATTGTTAGACAATTGTGAAATATTCCTAAAAATCTCCCTCCCTTCCTCCCTCTCCTTCCATCCCTCCCTCCTCACCCCACCCCTCACACACACGAGGAATTAAATCTTAAATAAGATTTAATTCCTTTTGGAAGGAGGGCTCCCTGTTCAAGTCAGAGACAGGTTAAGTTACTTTTAGCTTTATTTGGAGCACATGGCTCAGAAGGAAATCAGAATCACCAAAACCTCAAGAAGGCTTCCCTTCAGGTCTAGTGGAAAAAAGGTGATCTGGTGGTATAGCCTTCAACAAATGAGGTCCCTGATGCTCCCTACAGTTCAATCCTGAGCTACAAATATTCTCATAAATGAAGGTAAATATACATGTCTCAAGATAATGTTGCAGGATCCAATGTGCATCGGTTATGAGGACCAGAGGTTTTGTCTTCCAAGCTTTCAACTCATGCTGGAGCCCATCTTCAGGAAACTTCTCTCTAGTAGAACAGCATACACTCTTCTAGAGAGAAGTTCGCTGAAGATGGGCTCCAGTACGAGTCCGAAAGCTTTGAAGACAAAACATCTGGGCCCAGTAACTAACCCAGATTGGATCCTGCTACAACTATTCTCTACTGAAGCTTAATATACAAGATATAGAGCCAGTGGAGGATAGAAAAGAAATCCTCTGACTTGTGTATGGGATTTTTATTGCATTTTTTCCTCACTATGCAACAAAGGATAAAGAAATTTCACACCATTCCTTCCCACTCCTGATTAGTTTGTCAACCCACATCTGTCTGTATACATATGTGATGCATGTGTAGGTGAGCTTGTGGTGATGGAATGCTATCACAAGGCCTGACAAATTTGGAAGTGAATCGGTCCTTTAGAAAGTTCAAAATATGCCATGGACTAAAACGTCAACTAAATTAGATAAGGCTTGTGGGGTGAGGGGAGTTCACTGGATTTTTCAATTTCCAATTCTTCAGAAGAGCAGAGCCAGCATTAATTAGAGCATGGCAGACAGAAAGCAATTAAAGGCTAAAGAAGTAAACAGTTAGCTGCCCTTTGATCTAGGAAGATATTTCACTTCCACCTTCTCCTTCCTTAAATCAGCTTGCTTGGAGAAGCAATGTGGCTTGAGGATGTTAATCAATTTCTCTATTACTTGAAAAGAAGTGAGGTCTTTCCACATCAATCAGAGAGTCCTAATCCCATTCACACATGAATTGGGGTCTTGGGACCCACTATTTTTTCCTACAATTTGCATTGTCAGTTGGGAGTATGTACAGGAAAAAGAGGACACTTCATTTTTTCCCCCTGTAATGCTTAAAGCTTATACAAATCTTTTCCTTTCCATTGTTTTTATCCCACTAGTTTCAGCTGAAGATGGTTTCTCACCATAGGTATTTATCCCATAGAGCAGGGTGTCACCATAGGTATTTATCCCTTAGAGCAGGGGTGTCAAAGTCATGATTTATTTAAATAAAATAAATAAATAAAATATGTCACGGCATCATCACGTGACGTATTGTGACTTCCCCGCTTCACTAAACTGGGCATGGGCGTGGCCAGCGCGTGATGCATCTGGCCCGCAGACTGCGAGTTTGATAGACCTTCTATAAAGGTTAAAGGTAGAGGTTCCTTTTGCATATACATGCTAGTTGTTTCCGGCTGTAGGGGGCAGTGCTCATCTCCCTTACAAAGCTGAAGAGCCAGCGCTGCCCGAAGACATCTCTGTGGTCATGTGGCCAGCATGACTAAACGCCGAAGGCACACGGAACACTGTTACCTTCCCACCAAAGTGGTCCCTATTTTTCTGCTTGCATTTTACGTGCTTTCGAAAGTGCTAGATTGGCAGAAGCTGGGACAAGTAACGTTAGGTGTTAGGTGGTGCTAGGGATTCAAACCGCCAAACTGCTGACCTTTCTGATCGACAAGCTCAGCATCTTAGCCACTGAGCCCTTGCCATAGAGCAAACACACTAGTAAGTTGCATGTTTTAACTGCTGAATGCAGCCACCCAATCTTAGTGAGTCTTCTTTGCTTCTGCTATGGCAATCTTGGATAAGATCAGAATGCTTTAACAGACCATTTCAGCTTGTGGGTTTCCCCCCACCTCAATAGGACTGTGTTAAAACACAAAAAAGATGCTGGTAGGTTAGTCCATCCACTCTATGCAAAACACACGTTTTCTGTCTCTTTCAGAGCCCAAGTCTGAATGGCTGTAGAGGCAGCTCCTAGTGAAGATCGGTGCCCACAGTAGATTTAAGTAGTCAGCAGAAGCTGGGGGACTTGTACTTGATCTTGTCATTACCAAGGAACAGACAGAGATGACATCATGAGGACATGCCTCATAAAATCAGTGAGGTAGGTTGGATTTGAGAATGACTTTTTTATTTCCACAGAAGAGACATAGTGACTGATAGGTGAGATTACTGAACCTGAAGCCAGATAGGCATTGTAAAGAGAAATTCCCTGGCCCTCTACTCTGCAAGATATCCACTCTCAAATTCTTCCTTGAGATTTATAGTTGTGTCTGTCCTAATTAGACCTCTTCAAATTGTATCATTTGTATAATTTCATGTTCCTTGAATTATAACTTTGTTGAGTAGGAGAAAGTATTTTTTCCAAAGGACACATTTAAACCGGAGACCAGGACATGACTACATTGAAATATAAATTTATTTATTTACAGGCACAGTATATGTGGTCAGGATGCAATAACCTTAATAAAGATGGAGTTATAAGCCTTCTTTAAAAATTTTAGTTTTTAAAATAAATAATAATTAACAATTGTGATTTGTCATTATAATTTGTGTGATTTATAAGGTTAGGTTTAGTGATTGTATAAATCCAAATTAAGTGGAGTGGTAAAGAGTTAGAAGGATGAAATCACACTTCCCCTACACTTGCTTACTTCCTTTAATTTAAAACTTGACCTTTAGAACCGTAACTAAATTATTATTTTAGTCTAACTAACCTATTAAGAATAATCTTGTCTCCCAGTGCCCAGTGTTAAGAATTCCCAAGCAGGCAAATGACCTACAATTGGGCAATTAACACATTCACCTACATGGTTGGTGTCTTGCTACTGTACAGTTAGAGTCAAGGGAGGATTCCAGATACCTAATTACTTTTAGCTGAATTTACAACGCTCTTTAATTAGAAGATGCAGATGAGAGAGTCTCAATTGATCTATTCCTATTCCTCTTATGGTAGTTATAGGCACACTTACATAAAAAGGGCAGGTGGAATTGATACATGAGCTAGGTAATTCTACTCAATACTCAACAATGCCCTAATATCTATACCCTTTACTGTGCTGGCAGGGAACTTAAGATATTCTGTTAAACAGAATTAAATGGCCACAGATTCCCCACCCAGAAATAAATCTAGAAAGATGGGTGAATAGGCTGCAAAGTATTTGATATGAACTATTCTATTGGGCATTTACGAAGCAGGATATAATGAAAGCTCTCAGTTTATAGCATGGTAAGTGAAAAGTAAAATGGAACATGTTGTCAAAGACGGATTTGGTCTTATTCTGAATATATAAGTGATGGGCATGGGAAACGTCCAAATAACCTTGACATTGTTTGAATGATTGATGCAGGAAGTATCAATGGCATCAACAGATTTGTCAAAGGAAATTATGAAAATATATTAAGATTGATGCAGGTATCAAACAAGCAGTCAAAACCCATCATGGAGTGTATATAGCATGGAAAGTGACAAGAGTGAAATATACTTGTGGAAAAGAGTTTCAAGAGGCACTGTTTCAAATATATTTTTAAAAACTCAGGGTTTTAAAATGGCAAAATATACACTTTACATCATACACTTACATCTGGCTGAAGAGTAATATATTTCTGTTGAGGTAATGCAGTAATTAACAAAAAGTGTTAGGTAGAGTAGTTATCAAGGAAAGGGTTTTAAATATCCTTTGAAATTCTGCACTTTCATCTTCCAGAGTATATTTCACCTTCAATAAGAAAAACTACCCTATTTCTGTTAGCACATCCCTTATGTGTGTTAAACTTAGATGTAAATAAAATTCAATATCCATTCTGGGCAAAATGATAGGTTTATTATCTTCTTGTCTGATCTGCTATTTATACATTCTCTCTTTACCAACTGAGTAGGTTTGGAATCCCTGAATTAAAAGTTTGTTTACTATGGTTTATTGTCATGCTATACACTGAAAAAAACAAGTCAGTGCCCTGATTTGTCATTCATTTGATGTTACTCTGCCTGAAGTATAGACATGATGGCATTCTTCCAACAAAATGCCTGAACTATTCATTTGTGTCAATAGTATTACAGGAGAAGAGCAGACTATTTACAAACAAAATTGTTAGATGTTGCTGTCAGGCCAGGGCAAGGCAAGGCAAATACAGAAGAAAATGATTTCCCAGGTTATGAAAGTTTAGAAAGTTGATACACTATAGAAAAACTATTAAATTAGTACAAAAGAAGCCCATATACAAGGCTAAAAGAAGTTATCTTTCATATGGTGTTGGAAGAAATATCCTTCTGGGTTCAGTTCCAAAGTGCGGAAAAAGACACTGGAATCATGGAAGTTGCTTGGAAAAATGGTTTAATGGTGGACAGGATCACATGCCCTAGAGCTCTTGGGTGAAGAAAAAGGGAGGAGATGCTGAGAGTTCCTGGGTTTTATGCGCTCTGTTGGGCTTTGAATTTGAGCTTGTGTTCTGATTGGTTATCAGACTCCCATGGGGCCATGCAGGGGTAACTTAGTAGGTTGTCTTTTGAGTCCCAGGCTTGGTTGACTTTTGCTGGGTGATGATGTAATGAAAGGGCTTTTGGCAATTCCTATTATGGCTCTGCTTGAAGAAGGTAGATCTTTGTTACATAGAATAGAGTGGCCCAGACCTTAATGGCCCATTAACAAAGGTGGGAAGGCTGAGTTTTTGCCTCTGAGTTTCTACTTCTCTTTTAGGGGAAATTTTCTGCCTTTTTAATATATCCTAAAATATTTCATTTTCCTAGGAGATGGGTGGGTTTTAACTTCTAACAATGGGAAATATGACTGTGAGGCTTGTAAGTGTAAGAATGCTTGTAAGTGTAAGAGCCGCTGGTAAATTACTTTTTTCAGTGTCATTGTAATTACAAAGCATTGCTAAATGGATGGTTATGAGTCAAGGACTACCTATAATTTGGCATCCAAGGGATGCAGAAACCTGGTGGAGACTCATATGTGATCCTAAAAAACAATGAGGAAGATGTTCTAACAGGGAGCAATATGATTGTAAGGAACTATAGCAAGACACAGTTTTCCTTGAGGAGCTGGAAAGAGGACAGTGGGGCAGAGCTTAGCAACAAGCATGAGCTGTGGCCATTTGATTCCTGAAAAGGTGACATACAATTCTGCCTTTTGTGTGCTGAGGGAGGGAGGGAGGGAGGGAAAGAGAGGGAGGGAGGGAGGGAGGGAGGGAGAGAGAGAGAGAGAGAGAGAGGGAGAGAGTTATTTCCTACCCAGAATCAGGTTATGAATATTGATAATAGATAAATAAAACAAAGAGACTAGTGGAATCTGAATAGTGAGAAAGGGCTGTTTTATCTGGCCCATTGTGTATTAACAGTCCACTTAAAAGGGACCCTCTTAGTAGACTTAAGTTAATGTTCTGGGTGTAAGTCATGGAATCCATTATGACATGCTGATAAAAACTAGAAAATCCTCAAAAACTCTACAGTTCCTTGACATTTCTTGAAGAGTGACAAGAGTAGGATAGAGTCCTACTCCACTTTGGCAGAGTCCATCCAGATGCCCTCAAAAGAAACTGTGGTCCCTTAAGTAATCCAACACAAGCAAATCAAAGGCACTTTTCCCAAGCTTAGGATATAAATTGTGCTGACAAAACTGCTTGAGTATTATACTGGGCTATAGAGATGACCTTGGAGAAACTATTTGGCAACATATCCAAAAGCATGTTTTAAGCCTGGGAAATTAAGACAACCTTAGAAGAAACCCAGATTGCCTTCTCTCTCTGGGGTATAAGAGGAAGAAAGGGAAAACACAGTCAGGCTTTCAAGATTCTCTGACTATAATCTCTATCTATAGTGTGGAATTCCAGCATTTATGTGGAATCAAATTCAGATTGTATTTATTACAGCCTTAAGGCCAGATAACAATTACAATAGCACTTAGACTTACCGGTATATACAGCTTCCTAGTGCTTTACAACCCACTCTAAGTGACTTGTAGAATCAGCATATTGCCCCCAACAATTTGGGTCCTCATTTCACGGACCTCAGAAGGATGGAGGGCTGAGTCGATCTTGAACTGGTCAGGATCGAACTGCTGGCAGTCAGCAGAATTAGCATGCAATACTGCATTCTAACCACTGCACCGCCATGGCTCCTAATCAGATACAAACAAGGTACTGAATATAAGAAATATTACATCCTCCTACATGTATACGTACATGTGTAAAAGAGAAATGCATGTGTATTATATGTATAATAGAGTCTAACAATAATTAAGAACATAAGTTACTAAAGTAAATCCAAGCAAAATACTATATAAGAAGTTCCAGTCTTATATAATGGTGCAGCGTATCATACAAATGGTAGCCCAGAACTGGGTGACTTGAGAGGTTATTTTCAAGCCCTTGTCTGAGAATAGTAGATTAAATAGAAATTGCACTCCTACCTGGAAATTTCTTCAAAAAGGGTCTGTCTGGGAATCCTTGTATAGGGAGCAGTATAATAGCTTATGGGCTAGAATTCCTATTCTCTCCATGTGGACATAACTGAAGATGCATTGAAGTACCTTTAAAACTTACTGCAATGTGCTAATTTTTATTTGTTTTTAAAGATTGTAAATTGCCTAAAGTCAGGCAAAATGAGTGGCATATAAAAAGAAAGAGAGGGAGAGAGAGAGAGAGAGAGAGAAGAGAAAAAAAAAAAAGAAAGAAAGAAAGAAAGAAAGAAAGAAAGAAAGAAAGAAAGAAAAGGAAAAAAAGAAAGAATATTATGTTTGTTTCAGAGCAGGAAAATTGGAACAGGCAATCTTTTTTTCAGAATGTCACAAAATAAAGAACGTATGTGCATTAATATTGCTCTTCAGCAGCCATTTGGACTTGACTGGCTCTCAGTTGCATAAATAAGTACAAAGATTCTGCTGAACTGGTGGAGAGAGAAGAAACATATAGGATGAGAAAATAGCAGATTCTTCCTTTCTATCTGTAGCATGCCTCAGTTCTTTGACTTTTCCATCAATAGACACATGGCGTTGGATTAAACCTGGTACATCCATGTAAATTAGTTCATCTCTCATTTCTCTTTCAACTAATCAGTCAAAACCACCTCACTTCAGCCCACATCTTCAGCAAAGAGTCGAAAGTCATATACAGGTAGACCTCGATTTACAAGTTTATCTAATGACCTTTTGAAGTTACAATGGCACTGAAAAAAGTGACTGTTTTTCACATGACCATTGCAGCATCCCCACAGTCACATGATCAAAATTCAGATATTTGGCCACTGGCTCATATTTATGACAGTTGCAGTGTCCTGGGGTCATGTGATCACCTTTTGGGAACTTCCAACAAGCAAAGTTAATGGGGAAGCCAGATTAAGAACAATATTATTAACTTCATAAGCTGCTGTGATTCACTTAACAACTGTAGCAAGAAAGTAAATGGGGCAAAACTCACTTTATAACTGTCTCACTTAGCAACAGAAATTTTGGGCTCAATTGTGGTTGTAAGTTGAGGAGTATCTGTATGTTTGGTGGCCATATTCTGTATTTACTTTCTTGTAATTGGCAAAATTCAATGTCCCCTGTTGCCTATCTAGTTGATTCATTTAAAGCAGCCAGTTAAAACACTTGTATAATTGTATGGAATGAAGTTGTTATCATCATGTACAAGAAGGATTGCCCATTGATCCGAATCTAAGAATAAATTCTATCTGGGTTTGCCCCCAGGGGAAATTTCCCTGTCTCAAGAAAATGTACAACTGGCATTGAGTGATAAAAGCTTTAAATCTCCAGCTCAACATGTCTAATATCAGATTCTGCTTCGGTGAAAATAAATGCTATGGCAACAAATAATAGCCACATCTATTCTAGCCAAAGTTAAAGACAATGCAATCTATAAAAGGTATCAGAGAAGGGATTGAGGGATTTTCAGCTTCGCATGACAAAACAATATGGCTGGCTCTGTGTTAGCCCTTCGAGGTAGTGTAGACAAGAACACAGCCACAAGGACTAACTCTATATTTATTGTAAGGGTACATTAACAGAATGTTGCAAGATTGAAAATATTTCTCCTCTTCTTTCCTTTCACTGTCCAGAAAACTAGGAAAATGCTAGGGAAAAATTAGGGAAATAGCGTTCTGAAATGCTTCCCATGTCTCCTCTCCTGCAGTGGGCTGAGACACATTTTACATGCTGGTTGTCTGGTCTGCAGCTCTCTCTTCTGTCTCCCAAGGTCACTTCATTCCTAGAATGATCTGCCTTGTCTCAAGTTGCTGTTGTTTCATTGTTTTAGAAAACTCAATGTCTCCTCTGTGGGGGGAAGACACTGGATACAATGGATCCTTTATCTTGTTCAGCAAGGCTGCTCATTTGTTCTAAGTATCCAGCAAAAGGTCATCTTAATGATGTTTTTCTAAATGGCCCTGTTGGTTTGTTTTGCTAAACGATCTGAATTGTCCTTGTGCAGGGTAAGCAGTCATTATTGTTCTTGATAATATTAATGTAGAGCTTTATGAATCTGATTGTGAAGCATAAGGAGGACAGGAATTTGACATACCTGGGAAGGGATGGAGACAGTAGAAGTCACAGAAGAGAAAACAGAAGCTAAGGATCTAAACATTCAATCTATCTTTCATGACTAGCTCTGAAATATTGCTTGGAAATTTGAAGAAAAGACCCAAGGGCCTATTTGGATTAGAAACAACACAGCTATTGGCAACTTCTATCTATCATGACATAAAAAGACAATTTTCTCAATGTAGTCTGTAATATTTTTGGTTTGCTATGAGGTGGAATTTTAATTCATCTTATGGAAAATAAGTTATGATTCACTGTCACTTTGCTTGGCGCCTGTCTTAATAATTGCCATCTTTTGATTGAACAGTTTTAGACAGAAAATACATTTGAGTCGTTCTTATTCTGATTGAAAGGTGCATTTTTTTCAGCCTTGCAGTTTTTATTCTTTTGGTTTTAAACATGCATGTGCAAAAACAAAGATGAATCCTGAGGACTACTACTACTGGTTGAAGCATGTGGCATAAAACCAGGGGTGGAATTCTACCGGTTTGGACCAGATTGGTAGAGCCGCTTGTTATGATTCTCCATAGTTCGGAGAACCAGTAAATCGGGCCTCTGGCTGGCCCCACCCCTCTCCACCCGCTTCTCTGCTGCCTGCCCATCAGTCCTTATCACACATGTGTGACATTGTACGCATGCACAACACTGCTGCCTGCAACCTGCTCTTGCGCGCCCACCAGGCCAGCCATTGCTACCTGCCTTTCGCTGCAGCCCTGCCTTTACTGATCTCCCTGGGTGAGTGAGGCTCTGCAAGCCCTGGTCACCATCTCCCCACTTTTGCCATTTGCCTTTTGCCGCTGCCACCAGTCACCTTCCCCCCACTTGCCATTTGCTGCCACCCCCAGTCACCTTCTCCCCCACTTGCCTTTTGCCGCTGCCACCACCGGTCGTCTTTCTCCCCCACTTGCCTTTTGCCGCTGCTGCCAGTCACCTCCCCCACTTGCCATTTGCTGCCACTCCTGGTTGCCTTCCCTCCCACTTGCCTTTTGCTGCCACTGCCAATTGCCTTCCCCCCTTGCCTTTTGCCACCACCACTGGTCGCCTTTCCCCCACCACTTGCCTTCCACCGGGAACACGTGGAGAGGCTCGTATAGGCTCTGGCCAGGTTAGCGGCTGCTTCTTTCACCTGCTGCTGTTACTGGGAGAGCAAGAGTTTCCCAGCACAGCGGCAAATTTCCAAGTCCCCCTCCCATTAGAAACGGCTCCTGGGAAAGCAGAAAAGCAAGCCAGGTTGAATCCTGCTTCTCTCTGCTTGCCCGGGAGCCGATTCCAGTGGGAGGGGGACTTGGAAGCTTTCCGCTGTGCTGGGAAACTCTTGCTCTCCCAGCAACAGCAGCAGGAAAGAACACATGAAGAGGCTCATGTCAGCAAGGTGCCCCTTGATTGAGTCCAGGACAGCTGACGGCAGCTGCAGGGAGCAGAGCCTGGAAGCCCTGATGCACCACATGTGCGGCTGCATGGATGGTGGGGGGGACGGGTCCCGGAAGCCCCGACGCCAGCAGAATCGCCATTGCCGCCTCACTGCTGCTGCATTCCCCACCCCTGCAGGTATGGTGAGCGTGAGCCCCGGGACAGGTGACCAACCTCCTCAACTGCCGCTCCCACTGACTTTTTTCCATGCCAAGAGTAGAGGCAGGAGAGAGAGAGAGCAGCTCTCTTGGTACAGAGAAAAGTCACGTGTCTCCTCATACTCCTTTCTCTGCGAGCAGCCTCTCACAGCACCTTTAAACTGAGCGTGCTTCACAAATGAGGAGGGGGGGACGAGGCTGCTCACGGAGAAAGGAATATGGAGAGGCACACAACTTTTCTCCACGCTGAGCTGCTGTTGCCAGTGACTCCAGACTGTTTTGCCCAGCTAAGACTAGATCAGGGGTCCCCAAACTTGGCAACTTTAAGGCTTGTGGACTTCAATTCACAGAATTCCTCAGCCAGCTTTTCTGGCTGGAGAATTCTGGGAGTTGAAGTCCACAAGTCTTAAAGTTGCCAAGTTTGGGCATCTCTGGACTAGATTATCAAGGAAGAGAGCAGATGCCTAGCAAAATTTAGTAATACTGCAGATTGGCTGTTTACATTGAAATCAGATGCAAGATAGTGATGGTAGGTAAATTATTTGGCAATTCAGTTTGGTATTTCTTTCAGTAGGCTGATTTTAGAAAGCTACACAGGATCAGACCAGGTAAGTACTTGGCTGGGAAGCCAACACAAAATAGGGTGTGGGGAGGAATGGGGTTGGGAAGGAAAAAAGGAAGATAGGATAACTTGTATTGTTATTTTTTTACTGTAAGTACACTGGCACACATTAAAAGTGATATATATATATATACACACACATATATATACATACATATACATAACACAGATATACAAATGCTACACATACACACACATACACACACACAAAATCATTGCCCATTTTTAATATATAGCGGAAAGGAAGAAAGAGTATTGGATGCATATACACAAATGTGTGTGAAAAAAACTGCAAGGAAATAGGATTATAAAAAAAGCTTCCAATCTTACCAGTTATAGATGAGAAGGAGAAAGAGAGATGAAGAAGAAAGAGATGAGAGAGAGACAGATGAGAAAGAGAGAGGGAGAAAGAAAGAAAGAGAAAGAAAGAAAGAAAGAGAAAGGAAAGAAAGAAAGAGAAAGGAAAGAAAGAAAGAGAAAGAAAGAGACAGAGATACCTGTTTAAAAGAAAATAGAAAAATGGCTTTTTGAGTGTTTAAGGTTGCACACCCCTGGGTTAGGCGAACACCATGGTCGTTAAGTGAACCTTGTGGTCATTAAGCAAACACTGGTTGTTAAACAAGTCCATTTTCCCCAATGGGCATTTTTAACTGGAAACCAGAAGGAATTGTTGGAAACTGGCAAAAAACATAGAAAACCTCAGTCACAAGACTGTGTGGGATGTTGTAACTGGTCATAAGAGTCTCTCTGTGTGTGTGTGTGTGTGTATGGCTATCAAAACACCAAAAACAGGTCAAGTAGCTCTGGGAAGGTCAGTCGTAAATTAGAACACTTGCTAAGCAACCGGCCATTAAGCGAGGGCCACTTATATTTGGTTTGCCAGTCACATGGCCACCTAGCCACGCAGACCCCAGTCACATGACCACCCAGCCATGCCCAGTCAGCAAGCCATGCCCACCCAGTCACATGACCACCAAGCCACACCCACAAATTAAGCCATGCCCACAGAACCGGTTGTTAAGAAATTTGAATCCCACCCCTGCATAAAACGTCTGTCAGCAGTCATTGCTATCAGTTTAGAATGTTTCTATTGATCAAGCCGTAATTTGCATCATCTGCATGCCAATTTCTTTTGAATGCCAACATGACACACCATAGCTTTAAGAAAGGCAGCTGTCATGCTCAATTCTACTATTCACATTAGTTTGAAAGCATCTATTTATTTATCTGTGTACATGGCCACCCAGCTCATAGACATGATTCTAACAATTAAAAGCAAAACAGAACCAGGATAAAACCACAATTTTATAAACAACATTACAAATGGAGTTGCACACTCCCATTTATGCACCTGCCACTCACATAGAACTGTCCCCTCTGCCCCCCCCCCACCTCCACTGGTCTACCAAGCTGGAAAGGATGTACTGCTCTAAGATGCACCTGCAGAAGATACTGTGTCCAGGTTACTGAATTAAGAAATGTTATGTAATTTTTCTCCATCAGGTGTGCTGCTGCTCAAGTACAGTGTAAAATCAGCTTCATGAGCAGGTCAGAGAAGGTATACCATACTAGGGAGCTTAACGGCCACCATTTTCAGTGAACAACTTTTAAGAACTCCATGCCTTTAGAAAATTGTAGTGGTGGAAAGGACTATTAAGGCCATCAAGTCTAATCCCCTGCTCACTTCTCAAAGTTCATTGAGAAATGCTCATTAGAAAGTTTTTGTAATGTTCCCTTGGGATCCGCCTTCCTGTAAATTAAATTCATTATTTTGTGTCCTGCACTCTGGAAAGTGAGAGAATGGGTGTTAATTTGCCTAAAACTGTGTTGCTTTTTGTGGTACATCATACTGCTGGCTCATATTCACCTGCAATTAACTACTGTTTCAAGATCTTTCTTATAAGTACCATACCATTACCTAGCCATCTATTCCCTATCCTAAAGGTAGCCTAGTTTACATTTCCTCCATGTTACTAAAACTTATATGTGGAAAAGTTTTGATTGATTGATCAAATATTTGTTGGGCAGTGAAAATCAGTACCTACAAACCCATCTGGTGATAACTGCAGTACAGCAGAGAGATTACTACTTAGAATATGAGAGAATTAAATGGCAAAAGTGTGTGAAATAACAAATGTATAAGTATATGCATGTGTGTGTCTGTGTATGCCTCTGTGTGTATACTGTACATACTCTGTGTGTGTGTGTGTGTGTATGTATATGTGTGTGTGTGTGTGTGTGTGTGTGTGTGTATACGTAGGTCTTGGTGTATTCGGGTCTCGTCCCGTGTAAGATTGAGAATACCTTGACAACGTTTCGACGAAATTTCGACCTACATATCTTTACCCGTGAAAATCTACAAAAACAAATATGTTTTTTATATATATATATTTGTTTTCGTAGATTTTCACGGGTAAAGGTATGTAGGTCTTGGTGTATTCGGGTCTTGTCCTGTGTAAGATTGAGAATACCTTGGCAACGTTTCGACAAAATCTCATCCGTCATCTTCAGGCTGGTGTCTTCAGCTTCGTTCTTCTGGGAAAAGTGTGTGATAGTGGCTGTTTTTCCCTTTTAAACTTCAGAGTTGGCTGTGTTGTTACTTCTTGATTGGTTGATGGAGTTGATGTATGCAGATTGGATGGCTTTTTCCTGAGACCCTGTGTGGCTGAGGTGCTGGCTGTGTGTCTCTCAGCCTTTTGTGTTGTAACGACCTGAGTAATGGGCTGTGTGATGACCTTCTGAGTTCTATTGATGTGATGTCCTGGGTGAATAAACGGGATGATACTTCCCGCCTACCAGACATCTGGAAACTAGCCTTAATCAACAAACAAGTCCCAGCCACGAAAACCAACACCGGACCCAAAATAACACATGATGCCACCACCAATCTCCTTCACCAGACTCAAACCCAAGCCCACGCCACAGATGAAAGGCAACCACCATCCAGAAACCAGACCATGGCTGCAACACCAGTTGCTACACCCACCTCCGACCCCCAAACTAAGCAAACTGACACACGCTATAAACACATAGCCAGACCTCAAACTCAGAGCCAAACCAAGGCCCGGAATGTCACATCACAGCCTTCCACCCAGGACACTACATCACAGAACTCAGGAGATTACAACACAAAACATCAGGAGGTTGCAACACAGACAACGACCCAAGAGATTACAGCACCACACCCAGGACGTCACAACAATAGAACTCAGAAGGTCATCACACAGCCCATTACCCAGGTCGTTAACACAAAAGGCTGAGAGACACACAGCCAGCACCTCAGCCACACAGGGTCTCAGGAAAAAGCCATCCAATCTGCATACACCAACTCCATCAACCAATCAAGAAGTAACAACACAGCCAACTCTGGAGTTTAAAAGGAAAAACAGCCACTATCACACACTTTTCCCAGAAGAACAAAGCTGAAGACACCAGCCTGAAGATGACGGATGAGATTTTGTCGAAAAGTTGCCAAGGTATTCTCAATCTTACACGGGACAAGACCCGATACACCAAGACTACATATATATATAGGTCTTGGTGTATTCGGGTCTTATCCCGTGTAAGATTGAGAGTATCTTGGCGACGTTTTGACGAGGTCCCACTCGCCATCTTCAGGCACAAGCACAAAGCCGAAGACACCAGCCTGAAGATAGCGAGTGGGATCTTGTCGAAATGTTGCCAAGATACTCTCAATCTTACATGGGATAAGACCCGAATACACCAAGATCTACACACACACACACACACACACACACACACACACACACACATTTATTTATATGTATATGTAAAACATGCCTATGTAACTAAAAGAAAAGGGAAAGGCATAGCAGATGTGATATATAGTAGTTGGCCAGCTCTTGTAGAGTTAATCTAATCCGGGAAATGAAAAGATAGGATTCACTATGAATGAAAGGGCTAAAATATATGTCAGAAAATATGACTTAGTATCATCTAGATTGTTTGGGAGCATGTGAAAATGGCTATCCATAGCTTGCTAACAGTTGTATGCTAACAGTTGTATGCTTTGCTGCTCCATTGGAAAAAAAATAAGATACAATTTCTGGATAAAATTGTACAGTTTACTGAATGAATGTGATCTATCCACGGGAAAGTACTTATTTAAGAGACATGAATTGATAGATAGGAACAAGACAACAATTCAGAAAAAGTGATTGGGACATTTTGAAGGCAAAGAAAGAATGATAATAGAAGACATGGGCTTCTGTTTAGAAAAAGCTCTAGTTCTTTCGAATACGTTATTTACACATACATCTGCAAATATTCAGGCAGACATATGTTTTTATTTTTAAAATGATTTTGCTTGTACTTTCCTTTTGCTGACTGCAAAATGCTACATACTTAAAAGGTGAGGGGAAAAAGGCATATACAATCTTGATAGAAGCACGTCATGTGCTTTTTCTCAGGCTGGATGAAGAAATACTTGACACATTGAGTACAGGTGAAACTCGAACAATTAGAATATCGTGCAAAAGTTCATTTATTTCAGTGATGCAACTTAAAAGGTGAAACTAATATATAAGATAGACTCATTACATGCAAAGCAAGATAGTTCAAGCCATGATTTGCCATAATTGTGGTGATTATGGCTTACAGCTCATGAAAACTCCAAATCCACAATCTCAGAAAATTATAATATGACATGCAATCAATAAAACAAGGATTGTACATAGAACAATATCGGACCTCTGAAAAGTATAAGCATGCATATGTACTCAGTACTTGGTTTGGGCCCCTTTTGCAGTAATTACTGCCTCAGTGCGGCGTGGCATGGAAGCTATCAGCCTGTGGCACTGCTGAGGTATTATGGAAGACCAGGATGCTTCAATAGCGGCCTTCAGCTCTTCTGCATTGTTCGGTCTCATTTCTCTCATCTTTCTCTTGGCAATGCCCCATAGATTCTCTATGGGGTTCAGGTCAGGCGAATTTGCTGGCCAATCAAGCACAGTAATCCCACGGTCATTGAACCAGGTTTTGGTGCTTTTGGCAGTGTGGCCAGGTGCCAAGTCTTGCTGGAAAATGAAGTCAGCATCCCCATAAAGCTAATCTGCAGAAGGAAGCATGAAGTGCTCCAAAATCTCCTGGTAGATGGCTGTGTTGACCTTGGACTTAAAGAAGCACAGTGGACCAATACCAGCAGATGACATGGCTCCCCAAATCAACACAGACTGTGGAAACTTCACACTGGACTTCAAGCATCTTGTAGTGTGTGCCTCTCCATTCTTCCTCCAGACTCTGGGTCCTTGGTTTCCAAATGAGATGCAAAAGTTGCTGTCATCAGAAAAGAGGACTTTGGACCACTGAGCAACAGACCAGGTCTGCTTTTCTTTAGCCCAGGTAAGATGCTTCTGATGACATTTGAAGCCCATGTCCAGGATCCGTCTGTGTGTGGTGGCTCTTGATGCACTGACTCCAGCCTCAGTCCACTCCTTGTGAAAGTCCCCAACACTTTTGAATGGCCTTTTCCTGACAATCCTCTTCAGGCTTCGGTCATCCCTGCTGCTTGTGCACCTTTTTCTTCCACACTTTTCCCTTCCACATAACTTTCTATTCATGTGCTTTGATACAGCACTTTGGCAACATCCAACTTCTTTTGCAATTACCTTTTGAGGCTTTCCCTCCTTATGGAGGGTGTCAGTGATGGTTTTCTGCACAACTGTCAGGTCAGCAGTCTTTCCCATGATTGTGATTCCTACTGAACCAGACTGAGAGACCATTTAAAGGCTCAGGAACCCTTTGCAGGTGTTATGGCTTAATTAGCTGATTAGAGTGGGACACTTTGAGCCTAGAATATTTCACCTTTTCACAATATTCTAATTTTGTGAGGTTGTGGATTTGGGGTTTTCATGAGCTGTAAGCCATAATCATCACAATTATGGCAAATCACGGCTTGAACTAACTTGCTTTGCATGTAATGAGTCTATCTCATATATTAGTTTCACCTTTTAAGTTGCATTACTGAAATAAATGAACTTTTGCATGATATTCTAATTTTTCGAATTTAACCTGTATTTCTTTGTGCCTTGGAGCCTGGCCAAACAGCTTTCAAGTCAAGGTCAGATCAGTAGTTCAGACTCATTTTCCAAAACATCACTTGAAGGCAGTCACAGGCGTTAGATAAATTATCGGGTTGTTCATGATTAATGAGAATAGTAAAAGTTCACAGGTAAATAGGAAGATGGTGGTGGCTTAATTAAATGTGACATTTAATGCAAATACAAGAGTTCATAAGAAGACTGAAAGTTCAAATTGGTTAGAACAAGTGTGAGCAGTATTTTTCCAGATATTACTAAACTGCAATTCTGAGAGACTTGTCAGCATGGCCAGTGCGAGGATTCTGGGAATTGTAGTTCAGCCATTTCTGTAGTACAGCTTCTGCATATTTAGCATTAGGTCTGGTACAAGGCCTATGTGCTGATTCATGATTATGTTGTGTTGGGAGATGGGGGAAACATCTTTTATGGACAATAACTCCATAAGCTGAAGCTGTGGGGAACCTTATAAATATTTCTGTCCAAAATCATTGAATGGCTGGTCTAAACATTATGGGTTAGTTGAATGACAGGGTTGATTTAGCATGGGTTCTCTCTCTCTCTGTAGAAGCTGCAATCTGCATTTAAGTGACTAATTGCATGGGGCCATTCCACCCAGATCTGAGTATTTCTGATCTAAGTACCCAAAAACTGTATGTAATATGTAACATTTGGAATTTATCTCTGTACCTTTTATTATCTAGATGGCATACAGAAGATCAATAAAGATTTCCATTGCCTCATCTTCAGCAGCAAAGGAAAGATGTAACCTATTGTATATGTGTCCATGCAAATGTCAGTGATGGATTGTAAGCTACTGAAACAAACAGCAACCGGGAACAGAACTGAGGTACATATTCAGATATTGTCATTGAGAAAAATTATTCTGTCCCATGTTTAATTGTTCTTTTGCAGTAAACCAAATACTGATTGACAGTTTCACTGACAACTAGAGAAGTGTTAGAGGAATTCAGCACTGCTAGGCATCAATTGATTGTACCATCAAGAAATACACCCCTCTTACAGAAGTCGGCTTGCTTCCTTCTCTATTTGATTTTTAAAGGACTTTAGTATAGTTTTGTTTAATGGGCAGTTAGCTTGCTTCTTACATTTACATTCTCTTTCATCTAAGGCACACATGTCAAACAAGGGCCATAGGGTAGATCCAGCCTGTGATGTGGTTAGATCTGGTCTGTGAGGCCACCCTGGAAATAGCAAAGGACCGACTGCAGCTGCCCAGCCCAGCCGGGTGCTGATCTATAACGTGATGGAGGCCATCTGGGCCAGAACACGATCTGAATTAGATCTGTGGGGCCACCCTGGAGCCTGAAAGGGGCTGCCCTCTGCCCCGCCCCCCTGGGTGCACACACAGCCCTGGTGAATGCAAGTGGGGCCTGGAAACCCTGGGGACCGTCTTGGCTCACAGGCTGACTGCATTCTGAGCACTTCCTTTTTACCCAGGATGCCAGCACTTGCCACCTCCTTTGTGCATGCCCAGGGGTTGGGGCCAAGGTGGCAGAGCAGCCCCTTGCTGGCTCCAGGGTGGCCCCATGGGTCAGATCTTAGGCTGATTGCATTCTGGCCTTGATGGCCACCATGGAGTTGTAGATCAGTACTGCGCCTGCCACCATCACCTCCATTGCCTGCTTGGCCTCACAGCACGTGGGGCTTCCCTTTTTCTGGGACTACCCCCATGTAGGAAAGCTGCAGCTGCCAGTGTCACAGCCTCTGGCAATGCTGCCATTTTCTTCCCCTCCCCTCATTCCTTTCTGAGCATGGAGGGAAGGAGGGAGGGAGGAAGAAAGGAGGAAGGAAGTCACGGTTGGGCAGCAGTGGAGCAGCCTTGGCCTTTCACTCTGCTGGCCACCATGTTCCAAGAGCCCAAGTCTGACACTGTGACACCTAGCTCTAGGTGAAGTGGCTGCAGAGATAGGGTTTTTCCCCTTCAGGAGACACTGGGCCAATAGTCTTCCAATATTTGAGAGGCTGCCACAAAGAAGAAGAGGTCATCCTACTCTCCAAAGCACCTGAGGGCAGGACAAGAAGCAATGGATGGAAACTAATCAAGGAGAGAAGCAACCTACAACTAAGGAGAAATTTTGTGACAGGGAGGGAGTGAAGGAAGGAGGGAGATTATAATGAGGGGGAGGGAGGGTCTGAGGGAAGTCCTGCTTTAGCCCTTGGCCACCAACACCCCTGTACCCTTTTCGCCATCCCTTTGTCCCCTCCTTCTGACCTCTCCTGGTGGTCTCCCATCCTATCACTGAGGATGCCTTGGTTACAAAGCTGTGTCTCCACGCATGGAGATGGAATGAGCCTCCCTTTGACCCACACCGTTGTCCTTCCACGCACACCATGAGCAACCTGGCCAAGGAGAATGAGCACAGCAGCAGCAACCTTGAGGAGGAGGTAAGCGCAACCAGGTGCCCCCTTGGGGAAGCTGGGCTGGGCTGTGTGATCCAGGTGCCCTGGGAGCTTGAGGGTCAGGCTGGGAGCTCACCCTCCACTGCCCAGGGCTCCGGGCAGCCTGTGCCGCCATCAGGAGCTCTTCCATATGGCCTGAGAGGGATGGCGAATCTCCTCTGGTGGACAAGGGTTTGGTGCTTACCCTGGTCTCACCTTCCTCCACTGGAGACAATGGATCTCCCCAGCCCCACCCGGGCCACCACAGGTGCCCCCCGACATGAACAACATCGAGCTGGCCATAACCCACCTCAGCTATGCCCCCTTGAGCCCTGCCCACTTGGCCCCTCGAAGTCAATCACAACCCTAAAGCAGCCCTCAATGAAACGAGTTTGACACCCCTGCTCTAAGGAGACCAAGGCAGATATGTAGAAGTCACTTCTCCTTTTATCCTCTCAACAGCAGCCTTGTGAGATAGATGGAGAACTTATCCAAACCTAGGCAATGATTTCTAGGGCTGAGTGAGAGTTTGAAGCTGGGTTTTTCCGGTCCAATATTGTAACCTCCCCAGTTGAACTGTTTTCCAAAAGATGTGTGAACTCAAAGTAAGGTAGCCTTGAATTTGTATCCTAAAGGATGCCAATGGACAGACAGTTCCAATTTTAAGAAGGTCAAACAAATATACTGTATATTGGAGATGTCAATTTCCAAGATACTTTAGAGGAAATTCCTGGCTTACAAGAACATCTAGTCCTATCTATACAAAATGTTTTATAGGTGGCACCTACCACCAGCGAGACTAGCAAAGACGTATGAAAATTTATCAGCTAAATGTTGGAAGTATAATCAGATACCAGGCTCATATTACCATATGTGGTAGACATGCCCAAAGGCAAAAAATAATACTGGACTAAAATACATTCTTGGTTAGAAAAAAATGATAAAGCAACACACAGATTTGAAACCAGAAATATTCTTGTTGGGTATATTACCAGAACCGTATAATAAAGGGAATACTTACTTAATTTTACATGTATTAATGACAGGAAGAATTGTGTTTGCACAACAATGGAAAATGAAGAGATTCCCTACAGATGAAAGTGTTATTAAAAAAAATATTAGAATGTGCTGAGATGGATAGATTAACACTTAAAATAAAAGAAAAGGAAGAAACAATACTTTTTAACATGGGACTTGTTTTATCAATGGTTAACTAACAGAAACGGGTTTGAAACTAAAAAGAGTAAAAAGATAAAAAATTTGTATTGAAAATTTTGTAAGATGGATAAACTAATTGTATTATTAATTTGTGGCCAATATTAATATGTTTATTATGATTGCTATTATTATTAATGTTGTATCTCTTCTTAAAAATGACTGTGCACAGGCAACATGTTGTTCAGATAGATATGGAATTTTTTATGTGTATTAAAAAATGTATCAAGAACATCTAGTCCTAGAAGTTAGGCCTCTAGTCTGATCATTACCAAGTCAGAGGGCTACAGTAAATAATGGAATACCCATGAAATATACCAAGCAATTACTAAAGACTCTGAGCAAATTATGTCAGCAAATCTGGGGAATGATACACTGCCTAAGAACTGGCTCCAGATTAACAAAGGAGTGAGATAAGACTGTGTATTCATCCCTTATTTATTCAGTTTATTTATTGATTAATTATTAAGGGAGGCTAGATTAGAAGAAGATACAGTGGTTTTAAAACTAGAAAAAGAAATATCAATAACTTGCACTGAGCTGATGACACTACTTTGATAACTGAAAATACAAAGGGTCTACAAGCCCTAGTACTAAAAGTCTAAGAGCACAGGTATGTGCATAATTTTGTATTTATTTATTTATTTTGTCACATTTATGTAGTGTATACTGGAGTGGAGACCCTTTGAGAACTGTATGCAATGAAATTTCATTTTAATGTATGCCAATTAGTGTACATTCAAAGTGATAATAAAATTATGCCAAGTCTAAGTCTGAGTCTAACAATGAAAAAAAAGGACTAAAATTTAATATAAAGAAGACCAAATCAGTGACAACAGATAGAACCATCAGCCTTAGAATTGACAATGAAGATACTGAAGTAATGGATAGCTTTTGTCTTTTAGGATCAACCATTCACTGTAAAGGAACAAGCAGTCTAGAAATATGCTACAGATCAGCATTTCAGACAGCAGTAGCCATGAAAGCCATGGAAAACATATTCAGATGCTGTGATGTGTCTGTACTTACAAAGATTAGAATCAAGGATCCTAACATGGAAATGAAAGTTTGACTTTGAAGAAGCAGGACAGGAAAAATATTGATACTTTTGAACTTTGATGTTGGAAAAGACTCATGAGAATACCATGGAGAAAATAAATGGATTGTCAAGCAACAGTTCCTGTTCCAAGCACAAATTATCTTACTTCAAATACATTATTATGCCAAGACCTAGCTTTCTGGAGAAGGCTCGAAAGATAGAAAGAAAGAGAAGTAGAGGTTGAGCAGCAACAAGGTAGAATTGGTTACAATGGCAGTGAGTGCACTGTTGAAAGACCTGAAGAACCAAGTTAGGAACAGATCATCATGGAGAAAATCTATGTGGTTATTAAAAGTTGACAAGGACTTGAGGGCATATAATCAATTGACCAGTCAATTGTAGCAGCTGATCAATTTTGATTCAGCTGGTATAATTCATCTGTTAATTGATATGATTGCATATAGAGTAATTCTTGCAGATATATTCCAATCTATGTTTCTATCATTTCTGATATACAAGGGAACACTTAAACAACACAAGGTAACTCCAAGTCAATCACACTTCTGTGAAATCAAACTGTCCACTTAGGTAGCAACACTGATTAACAATCAATTCTACATGCTGTTGTGCAAATGGAAGAGACAACAGGTGGAAATTATAGGCAATTAGCAAGACATCCCCAATAAAAGTGTGGTTTTGCAGGTGGCGACCAAAGACCACTTCTCAGTTCCTATGCTTTCTGGCTGATGGTTTGGTCACTTTTGAATGCTGGCAGTGCGTTCACTCTAGTGGTAGCATGAGACGGAGTCTACAACCCACACAAGTGGCTCAGGTAGTGCAGCTCATCCAGGATGACACATCAATATGAGCTGTGGCAAGAAGGTTTGCTGTGTCTGTCAGCATAGTGTCCAGAGCATGGAGGCGCTACCAGAGACAGGCCAGTACATCAGGAGACGTGGAGGAGGCCCTAGGAGGGCAACAACCCAGCAGCAGGACCACTACCTCCGCCTTTGTGCAGGGAGGAACAGGAGGAGCACTGCCAGAGCCCTGCACAATGACCTCCAGCAGGCCACAAATGTGCATGTGTCTGCCAACGTCAGAACAGACTCCATGAGGGTGGTATGAGGGCCTGACATCCACAGGTGGGGGTTGTGCTTACAGCCCAACACTGTGCAGGACGTTTGGCATTTGCCAGAGAACACCAAGATTGGCAAATTTGCCACTGGCGCCCAGTGCTTTCACCAGAAAGCAGGTTCACACTGAGCACATGTGACAGATGTAACAGGGTCTGGAGATGCCGTGGAGAATATTCTGCTGCCTGTAACATCCTCTAGCATGACCGGTTTGGCAGTGGGTCAGTAATGGTGTGGGGTGGCATTTCTTTGGAGGGTCGCACAGCCCTCCATGTGCTCTCCAGAGGTAGCCTGACTGCCATTAGGTACCAAGATGAGATCCTCAGACCCCTTGTGAGACCATATGCTGGTGCAGTTGGCCCTGGGTTCCTCCTAATGCATGACAATGCTAGACCTCATGTGGCTGGAGTGTGTCAGCAGTTCCTGCAAGACGAAGGCATTGATGCTATGGACTGGCCCGCCCATTCCCCAGACCTGAATCCAATTGAGCACATCTGGGACATCATGTCTTGCTCCATCCACCAATGCCACATTGCACTACAGACTGTCCAGGAATTGGGGGATGCTTTAGTCCAGATGTGGGAGGAGATCCCTCAGGAGACCATCTGCCACCTCATCAGGAGCATGCCCAGGCATTGTAGGGAGGTCATACAGGTACGTGGAGGCCACACACACTACTGAGCCTCATTTTGACTTGTGTTAAGGACATTACATCACAGTTGGATCAGCCTGTAGTGTTTTCTTCCACTTTAGTTTTGAGTGTACTTCCAAATCCAGACCTGCATGGGTTGATGAATTTGATTTCCGTTGTAAGTTTTGTGTGATTTTGTTGTCAGCACATTCAACTACTGTACTTTGTGTTGTTTAAGTGTTCCCTTTATGTTTTTGAGCAGTTGACATTGTGTTGTTTAAGTGTTCCCTTTGTTTTTTTGAGCAGCTTATTTCCAATGTAAGAAAAATCCCTTTCTTATATAAATCACTTAAATGATTATAACGTCACTTACTTCTCAGAATCCACCAAAGAATGTCCTGTGTTCTCAAACTATCATCCGTTAATTACTACAAAAATGTAACTTGGACAATTTTTAACTGCTTTTCAAAATTCACACAAACATAGACATCAGGGTGCACAGAGAAGAATCTGGAGCAAATGATCTGTAATAAACTTGACCGTGTCTTTCCTGAAATCCGTATTAAATTTAGCTGGAAGCATAAGATGAAATGGGAATAAAATTTTGTCGGTATTTATATGCATGATACCACAGTTGGTTCATTAAGTTAGGCAGAGGAGGCAAAATTTAATTTTTTTATGCTTCTTCATAGATTTCTATGCAAGGTTGCATTTTTATTTAATATGCAATCTAAAAAAAATGAGCGCTCCTAAAATAAAATAAACAAGAATCTTGAAAATCATTCTAGGAATATTATTGAATGCATGTTCACGGATGTTATCTGTTCATGAATGTTATATCTCTTCACTCAACTGGGCAACTAGGTTTACAATCAGATCTTCACCTACTTGGAAATGAGCCTTATTAAACCTTAATGGGACTCCAGGTACCCATTAGAATTGCATTGCTGAGCTCGATCTGAGTTGAAATTAGAGCTGAATTACTGCTCTTGTGTTTGCTCTTTTCAGACAGAAGAGGTATAGTCTGTGAATGGAAACTGGGGGATCCCAGAGTTCCCATCTCATTCTTTAATCAAGCATTTTTAAAAAATCTTGGGCTACTTTTAAGTTGGGGAATAAAGAGCCTTTGGAACTAGGAAGCATCAAATCTAGCTTTGGCTATGGAGGCACTATATGCTAGTCCATCTGTATAAAAACAGATTCTGAATGTTTATTAAGACATCCAGTGGTTCAACAACTGGACAATAGCATTAATTTCCCATCACTTAACATGGTATAAATGCAGCAAAAAAAGCAATAGTAGGTTGCATACCAACTGGGTTCATACATCACAGCCAGGATTGTTTTAATTGTGGTTTGTTAACCAAGCCAAAATTGGCTGGGTTCACACTTGGCTTGGTCCTACATGGCTTGGGTCTGGGGTACTTGCGTGAACGCGTCTCCTCCTTCGCATCACACTCGGATCGCCCTTGTACGCTCCACAGGCAGGGCCTCCTTGGGGTACTGTCGACCAGACATTGTCGGCTGGCGGTACCCAGGGGTAGGGCCTTCTCTGTGGGAGCACCCACCCTGTGGAATCAACTCCCCTAGGACCTTTGTTTGGCCCCTGATCTCTTCTGAAGACTTGGTTATTTCAGCAGGCCGGCCTGGACTGAGCCAAAGGAGAGGGGGAGTTTCTTCTTTTAAATGATTTTAATTGTTTTAGGTAATTTTGGTAAATATTGGTCAGTGATTGGGGTTTAATAATATAATAATAATTTAATAATAATTTATAATAACTGTATTTTATATTGTGAACCGCCCGGTCCTTAGGGAGAGAGGGTGGGCTACAAGTCTAATAAATAGAATACAATGGTTGTGGCTCATTCATCTTCAGATCTTCTCCTAGTTGCAGCTGCTTTTCACTAGAACGTGCTGAAAGGGGTACTGGGTATTTTTTTTATATAAAAAAGTTTTTTATTTTTGATACAAACATACAAACAGGACATACAAAACATAAAAACCATCTTCCATATATACATACAGTGTGTCAGTTGGTTACAAATCCTTTGTGTCATCCTTTCATATTCATCACTCACAATTTATCAAAAAGAAAATTTCTCATATTATCAATAAAACATTATGTATTTATCAATTATTACTTGTGTACAATTAAACTATTTATTTCATCATATATACGAGATATATTTTTAATCTAAAATTTATGTTATACTTTCATCCAATGGTTATATATATCAACATTATATTTTATATCAGCCTATTATATTTCTATTACAAAATTATATAGTCTATTGCATTACCAAGTCTTTTTATCCAACCATTGATAAAACAAATCCCATATCTTGTAAAATTGTTTATCTTCTTGTTCTCTAATTTCAAATGTCAATTTACTCATTTCAGCACAGTCCATAATTTTCCTAATCACTTCCTCCTGCATAGTATTTTATCATTCTTCCAATTTTTGGCAAATACAATTCTAGCTGCTGTTAAAACATTTACAATCAAATATTACAACTCTTTATTGTAGATATCTGGTATAATTCCCAATAAAATATTTCTGGTTTCAAGTCTTAAGTGTTGTTGTATCATTTTTTCCAACCATATGTGGATTTTAGTCCAATATCTTTTTGCATCCGAACAAGTCCACCACATATGGTAATATGACATTTCCAACATTTATCCGATTTATTCTTAAACATTCTTGCAATTCTCATCGGGGTAAGTGCCACCTGTAAAACATCTTATACAAATTTTCTTTATAAGCAGTTGACATTGTCATTTTATAATTCTGGGACCATAATTTTCCCATTTCTCTAGATCAATCCCATATCCAAAATTTTTCCCCAAGCAATCATTGTTTCTTTTTACTTGTTCCTCTTCCATTTTAATTTCTAAAAATATCCATAAAGTTTTTTAAATCACCTTTTCATCAGTACCCATCAATATTTTGTCTAGCCCAATCTGCTTGTTATAAATACCTTCTACTTTAATATCCTTATCAAATCTAGATTGTACTTGCAAATATGAAAACCAATTCATTTTATACCTTGTTCTTCCAACGCTTGCATAGATTTAAGTTCACCTTTCTTCATTCAATATCTCACCATATCTGTTTGTTCCTTTTTATATATTACTTGGATATGAAAGGCTTCATATAATTCCATATTGGAATTTTCAAGTAA